>JBCJKH010064963.1:15384-33153 GCA_039877255.1 Loriculus beryllinus
AGAGGGGCAGGATCACCTCCTTGGACCTGCTGGTCACGCTCCTTTTGATGCAGCCCAGGATACGGTTGGCTTTCTGGGCTGTGAGCGCACACTGAAGCTTGGCTGTAAGCACAATACCTGAATTAGCAAATTAAGATGTACTCAGCTCACAAACTGAAATTAGAAAATTTGCTGGCTTTTTTTTCACTCTCCCTCCCACTTTTTTAGCCTCAGATCTTTTTCAAAGCTACAATAAATGGTTCTGTGCAATGGCTGAGTCTTAATTTATTCCATTTGAATTATTTAGCATTCATTTATACAATATTGGAACATTTTATTTCAGACATTACATTTATCATGGTTTTTTTGGGTTTGGTGTTTTTTTTTCAAGAAGCATATAAAACTCGAAGTTATTTGTTATGCATTGTTTTCCATATTTAGCCAGATAAATCAGACATTAGTGATTGGTTGTTACAGTAATACAGGCTGCAGGGGCTTTACAATATCAGATAACTTTAAGTTCTGTTAAAGTCATGGTGTTCAGAGGAATTATTTACAGAGTGCAAAAATAAGGTCAGTGTTCTAGGTATATTTGACATTCACTACAGGAGAACCCAGGTAGCATAGAACAGATGCTTTAAGCAAAAATGACATTGTATGTCTACAAAGGTAAGGTTTCTTTTTGCTTTTAGACATTTCTTAAGACAACGAGAATTTATTGAAATGCATATTGTTTCAATGGCTAGGAAGGGAGATCAGCTGCTACAGTGGAAACAACAAGTATTGAAACAGATCAAAAATGGGGCAGGAGTATCTTTAAGAGAAAAAAGGAAAAGCAAGTCATGTGTTTTTATAACAAAAGAGGTAGAAACCAGTAACAGAGCCTGTCTACTGTATCCATGTAGCTCAAGGGAATCAAAGGAGAAATGGGACTGAACTTGTCCCACACTGGTAAGCAAATCAAATCCTGGTGCATTTGCATCAACTGTCAGAAACAGACAGATATTTCTCTGGGGCCAGACAGGAAATTAGGCTATTAAGTAGCAGCTTTTTCAGAGAACCTCTGTCATTCTCTTCTCCTATTCTACACATGTTCTATCAAAGCAAGTCATTGTAAACATTTATCTTTCAAAAGTTAAAATACTTTTTCCAGAACTATTTTTTTCTCTCAGTACTTAAGGTCTTTCTACTGTGTGTCCTGCTTCCCTGATCTTGTATGGATCTAAGATTAATTTGCACTAGCAGGGAGTTCAACAACAAAATCAATTTCAATTGGGTCAGGTGAGGTCACTGCCAGCTCAGTAGTGTGAGGAGAGAAATAGATTATCATCATTCTGGGAACACTACTACTTCAGTATAGAGGGGAAAGAAAAATTCCATAAAAGACCTTTCCAATAATTACCATAACACTGGATAAATAATTTTTTTTTTTTGTTATTTTCTTAAAGACTGATATAGCCATCTGTACACAATTTATGCTACAAAAAACTTCTGTATTTCTTATGAAGAATGGAACAAAATTTGTTAACTGACTGGTAGCATTTCATTAAAAATGTGACATTGTCAAACTGATACAGCAATACCTCTGATAGATCTTTTTATATCCTTGGCACATATCAGGTGTAAATTAAACAACATTCCCTCTGTTAAGTATTCCATGCACCATATCACAAAAGAGCAGTTATAATAAGAATTTAAGTTAGACCTGTAAAGAAAAGGAAAAAAATTCCTGTTTAAAATTACTAGGAAAGAAAGCCATCCTATATACAGATTCTATTATTTAGTGTCTAATCTCACAGCTTTGAAGGAAAAGTAAAATAAAAAAATAAAGGAAGCAGCAACAGCTGAAAATGGTTAATAATATTAATAAACCATTAGTGTTTAATGTAAACTAAAGCTTATTTCTTTCTTCTATCAGATACAGAACACTAGTTAAGAAAATGCTTTTTGTCTATCTGCAGCATGTGCATGCCTGTTTGCTCACACAAAAACAGCTTTTCATGTGAGTTAATGCTGCACAGTTCCTTTAGCTTCAGAACAGCTGTGCAAACCTGTGCTAGCTGAAGATACGGGCCAATTAAGTGAAGAGCAAGGTGAAGCTTCTTGACTTAAATTGCTGGGCCGTGTCTGTGTTTCTGCTTGTGCATCTTAAATTTTTTGTGTAATCTGAGCTGAGGTGTGACACGTATGAACTTAGTTATATTAACTTAAAATCTGTATTTTGCTGTCTGCGAAATAACATTATTTGAAGTTAAAGGTTCCATATATTTGTGTTAAATAGAAAATGGGACATGGACGTATTTTCAGAAGAACCATTCATGGAAATTCAATTAAAAAAAAAAAAAAAAGAAAGAAAACAATTGGAATAATTTCTTTGGTGGTGTAGCAGCCCTGCCTTCAGGTAATGACCTTAATCAGTTTCATTATATGCAAAAAGATTCAGATTTTCTGGGTCAAATTCTCCCCAAGTGTATTCTCCCTGAAATGTGTGGAATAACATCAGCAATGAATCTGGCCTAATGGTCTCAAATTTCCTCCATTTCTTCCTTCTGTGATCAAAACATGCAAAATGAGATAATGCTGCTAACAATTCTTTAGAGAAAAAGATACTAGATATATGTTTCTTTATATACACAGCTTTGAATTAAGTCCTCCATCAATATAGACATAATTTTACTCTTTTTGCAAGTATGGGTTTAGATTATTAACCACCTGAACATTGTTTGAAAAAAAAAAAAAAAAAAAAAACACAACCTGAATAGAATTTACCTTTAATAAAACTACCACAAAGTAATTGTATTGTATAACAAAGGCTATATCAATGACCACAGTTAAAGATTTTCTATAACAGCTAAAGTCACAATGATCCATGTGCTTTCAGCCAGGTTAGTTATTTCTTATTTTAGAAGAATAAAAAGAATAATTCAAATTTAATTATCCTCTTAAACTGTCATAAAATACGGATTTAGCCTTCCAAGAAATCATCTTTAAACTCACCCATGAACAGGGTGATAACACTGCTACAAGACAGGAAAATATTTCAGAGCATGGTATCTAGTATGTGTTAGTGTGACCAGTAATCAGCCCATCAATGTGTAGAGCTTTTGTAGTTTGACCCATCTGGGGGACATATGCCTGTGTTTTAAATCCCTACCTCCACTATTGCCACTGTCATAGCTCCTGGTTCATTCTGTACCTAGTTCCAGATTATGAATTCCCAGTAGTTATGAACTCTAATTACTAAACAACCTTCAGGATGAACCACTAACAAGTAGTATGGATAAAGAAGTTATCCACTAAGAGCATTTGCTCCAAATCCAAACTAAACTTGTACAACAGCCCCAGGGTTCAAAGCCTTTGGCTAACTTTGCTTTGAAATATTTTGGTATGTTTTAACTCACTGGAGATGAAAGTGTCAAAATACCACTAGTCAGCTTCATCATATGAGATTTTCCATGAAATTCTGCAGACACAGGAGGTTCATGAAGTTTAGGAAAGTGCAATTAAGAGTCCATACCTTGCCTGTACTCACCCTACAGCACTTGTTATACGTGAACAACACATGCATGCACACACATATGCACACACAGGCACACACACGCAGACTTCTCAGGTATTTAGTGACACCAAAAATGTTCCTTGTCTCAGGTTCATGAGAAATAGAGATTTACACTACCTGAAAGAAAAAAAATCAGCACCAACACCTGCAGTGGAAATGGTCAATATCTGAAGAAAACAGTTAAATAGAATCTGGTCTAAAATGCATTGTCATACATTCCTTTGGTTTCTTTAAGCCCCAGTTTGAGAATGCAAAATGTTCTTGTACTAAAGATTTGTCTAACTAGAATGAAAATATAATGTAGTATGAATTTCAAGAACCCTTTTCTAACACAAAACCGACAGAACATATGCAGAATGGTTGTCTCAGTGATAAGACAAAGAAATAATTGAATAAATATAAATACCTGAACAGAGGCTCGTTAAATAACTTTCACTGAAACAACCTTTATAATGGTTAAGAGTTCACTTGGAAGAAATGAATAATTGCTTAGCTTCAGCACAATGACAAAATCTTCAGTAAAGCCAGAATTTTAAATTTAAATTTTTATCTAGTGAATATAATTAAGGCCTGTACTCCTCTTGCTTTTCCTACCTCAAAATTGGCTTATTCATTTGTAGTTCACCAATACCCTGGCTACACTTGTCCCCTCCTCAAGCCAAAAAACATATTCCTGCGTACTTTTCATATACTAAAACAGCACTGGATTGATTATGAAACGGATTATATGAACTGCCTGCCTGAAATATGGGTGGGCTGCATTTGATGATTAGGGATCTCCCTGTCAGTTGCTAGGAGTCAATGAAACAGGTATTCATCATCCAGAGAAAATAAATCATACATTTTATAGATTTCTGTACTTTTCCATATTTCCAGCACAGTAAGTAGAATAAGACTGCTGAAATTATTTTTTTTTTTCCATATTTCCAAACAGGATGGTCAAGCTTTTACATTATGTGGGTACGTGTAGATACATTTGTGTTGATGGGCATAATTTCTGGTTTGCTGTTGCAGCTTAGTCAGAACCTTTCTCTGTGAATGTCCTTCTACCTTGGTTCTCCACCTGTAAATGGAAATAACAATTCCCTACCTAATAAAGCTACTGAAAATATGAATTAGTGTCTGAAATGAATGGTGCTATGATGATTACAATTGTATAGAAAGTCAAGAAGAAATGTTTTTACAGTTCTTTCAGCTGAAATTTCAGGCAGAAAGACTAATGGAGAACAAAAAATTAGATCTAAATTCTCTGGTCATTACAACACTTTTAGGTATGATCTTAGGGTCCACAAACAAAAGGACCATAGGAAGAGATACCTATATCTTGCAATATATAAGCCCTCCTGGTTGTTAGAACAGTCCTCGTGTCTGAAGCACTGTCTTCAGTGTCAGTACAGATTTATGGGATTACACATCTGTTTTAAGAGCTATTTCTTCCTCTGAAACTGAGTTCTAAGCCACCAAGTGCTATGCAAGAGAATTTTTCCTACGTTAGTTTACTAATACACTCCTAAGTACTTAACAGTATGGAATGACTAAGCAAGAAAGCTGGAGGAATTTTTACAGTGGGATGCAGTGACAGGATGATGTTAGTACTTTAGACTGAAAGAAGGTAGATTTAGATATAAGGAAGAAAGTCTTTACTGTGAGGGTGGAGAGATGCTGCAACAGGTTGCCCAAAGAAGTTGTGGATGCCGCATCCCTGGCAATGTTCAAGGATGTGGCTTTGAGTAACCTGGTCTAGTGTGAGGCATCCTGCCGTGGGCAGGGATGAACTGGGTCATCTTTAGAAACCATTTTATGATTCTGTGAGAGATAAAGAGAACAACAGTGCTTTAGGGGAGATCTAGTTGAGGGCCTTTGCTTCAGATATTCCATATTTTATAACCTGATATTTTTTACCTATTTTATACTGGAGTATGGAGGGAGTTTTTCAGACGTTTTTAATTCTTCTATGTTCTAAGCATAAAATGTGACTTCCCCATAAAGATGCCTTAGAATTTTCCTAGCAAATTACAAAGCTTCTGCCACTGTTAAAGGTCACAAAGCATTCATAAAAATGTAATATTAAAACCAAAAAATTTTCTTTTAAAGTAAACTAAAATCAGCAGCTAAGACAAAACAGCATTATGGGATATTTTCAGCCAACTCCCACCAATACTTGTTTGCAGATCTGAGTTACATATCTGTATGTACTGGCAAAATTAAATGAACTGCAGATAGAATTGGGAAATACAATGACATGCAGATACCTACTTTTAAGAGAAAAATATCTTATGTACAGCATTATAACATGGCTAAAAGGAAGAAATAGTGAGCTTGTCACCCCTAATCCACCCCTAACCCAGAGAAGTTCTACAGCATCATGTATGGTCTCAGTCAAAAGCTGGTAGTAAGCTGTATATAGATAAAACTTTTGTCTTTCCATGTATATATTAATGTGGCAGGTGATAATAAAGTCTAAAAAAATTACTTATTGAAGAATTAGAAATACTCATAAAGGAGAGAAGACAGTTATGCACCTCATTGAAGCAAATTGCTGTTTACTAGTCATTTAGGAGCATAGGATGAGTCCTGGTAGACAAAGAAAAACCATATTTGTAAAACAATGGAAAGGAAATAATCTCTCTTTATTTTGCTCTTAAATTTGGTGGGAAGCCAGGCCATCTCTCCCAGAAGGACAAAACAGAAGTCACTGCAGAGGGAAAAAAAAAAATGGTCTGGACCCCTGGAAGATTTGATTGAAAAAATGGATAAAACCTAGAATACTCCACCACAGGAGAGAGGTTGCAGCATAAAGCCTGAAACTCAAATATGATTTTAACAAGAGGAAAAACAATTCTTCTTAGAGAGGGAAAGGGAGACCTTTCTGACCTAATCCTGGTGAAGTAAATTAGACGTAGCTTTTCTTTTATTTCTTGAACAATTTCTGCTATGTACATCTGTGACTGTGCTGTCTCTGACATGTATTTGTAATTTATAAATAATTGCCTATGTTTTAACCTGCTTTGAATTAAGCATAATTTAAAAAAAAAAAAAGAAAAAGAAAAAAAGAAAAACCTGGATAAAAGCAACTCAGTTCTCAACAATTTTCACAGGTCTGTAGCAAATTTTATCCAAATGGTAACAAATTAGGTTCTCATGTGAGCTTCAAAAGCAGGAGAGCAGGCAGCAGAGGTGTCAGGAGGTTCCCAGCTGTCTTCAGGTGACGGCTGGTGGGAGGCTGGAAGGTCTCTAGCAATCAGTAAAATACCAAGATACATGCTTGAATGTTAAAGCTCAATGGGAGAATGTGACAAAACATCAATCCTAAATACTCTAACATCAATACATCTGAGGTTTAAGATGCAGGGTGGATAACAGATACTAAACAATATCTGACAGGCAGAAATAAGAGCAAATATGTTTTTTTCAAGCATACAACGGCACTGGCAATTTTGTGTGCGTTAATTACAGATTTCAATTAGTTCCTAGCAAAAGAAGACATTGAATTTTCCATTATAACACATGGCTTTTAAACTGAAGAATTTTAAGACCAGGAAAAAAAAAAAATATGAAGAAAAAGATATTGTATTCAGGAGATTTTGGGGAGAAAGATTTCATGGAGAAACTGCATTTGCTGAGGTTCTAGTAAATGTTTCTTAGCTTGCTTCCCTTCAGATGCTAGAGAACTACAGAAAATCTTTTTTTTTATAGTACTGACAACCCAAAAAATTCAAGAATTATAAATTATGAGTCTGACTTAAAAACACTGAGATTTTTTTAAAAAAATTCAATTATCTTTGTTTGCCTTTTCTGTCTGAAGGCATTAAGCTTCATCTGGGCCATACAAACTCTTTGGCACGACCAGAAGGCATGTTGGTTTGTGAGATGAAATCCGAGCCTTTCAGATAAACACAGGAGCTGGCTTTCCACAGAATCCACCAAGCATCACAAGACACATTGTGAAAATCACAGGCACAGCAAACGTGATTTTTAAAGCAGTTGTTTTTCATAAAGACTCCAAGGAATGATGAATTCCCTCCTTCCCTTGATAGTCTGTTCCAGTGGCTAATTGCTCTTGTAAAAATTGGATTTTCTTTCCACTTTTCGTCTCAGTTCTTTTCCTCACTTAGCTGCCAGCCAAGGAGGGTCTTGTTATGGCTTCATCACATTAAGTCTCTAAAATATTGAGGACAACTTCTATTTTGAAGACAAAAGGCACAGACTTTACAAATGTGCTTTGTGGTTTTGTGAGGTTTTCACTTCTGTTTGCCAGATTAGCTTCTCTTGTAACAGACTGGGAGATTCTGTGTGCAGACCCTGAGGCAGCCTTGCCAATTCTTTTCTCCTGGTGAATCACACAGGTGCAAAGCACAAGTCTGACCACAGTGCACCCAAAAGAAGTCATCAAAAGAAGTCACCCGCATGCATAAGCAACATCTGCACCTCTGAACTGCAAGTCTTTCTGAGCGTTGAGTACAGAATATTCTTCAGTATGATTTGCAATATGCATAACAAAAGCAGTTGCAATAATTTCTCTTTCATATAAATGAGTATTTAACACTTTTGGAAAGCAAGACACACAACCCTCAGAAAACTAAATATTGCTATCCCAGTTTACATGGCATTCAGAGATTAACATAAAATGTAAGTTAACCAAACATAAACCAAGTTGCTATCATGTAAATTTGATTTTGAAATAACTTATTAGTATAATCTCTTCCAGAGAGAAGATATATAATCTATATTCCAGAGGATATAGAGGAAGACAGTAGAACAGCCAAAAAATCCTCTATGACCCACCCAAATGATTGTATAAAATAGTTATTCACATTTTTCACTCTGTTTCAACATATAGGAACAGGTTCAGAGGACTGTCTTGCCTGAAAGCATTTAGGAAGGATGGGGGTGTTGTTATTACTACTACTTCTATTATTATTATATTATTATTATTATTATTATTATTATTATTATTATTATTATTATTATTATCCCAGATGTCTGCTTAAGGATTTAGAAAATACCACAGTCTATTTTGGGTTGAACTCTTTTCTATTGTTATTCCTTCAGGACTTCAAATATGCCAATGAAAGACAAAGTAATTTGTCAAGAAGGCTGAAGGAACAGCATGAACAGGAACCCAATAAAAGTCTCTTACTAGCACATTCTGTTTCATCCAGGAAAAAATATCTGAACACCAAATATTCCAGTTTGTTTATTGGAAGGATAACAGTTTTGTAGCTATGGATCCTCAAAAGTTACATGCAGTTCCTAAAACTTTTGCAGCATACAGAGTAAGAAGATTGATCAATGCAGAGGACAGTGTTTTAGTTTAAGGTTCTGTTCTTTGAGGATCTTCTTTTGCCAAAAATTCTTCATATAAAGAAGTCTTAAAAGCTCAAAGACGTTTTGATGCTTACATGCCCAGAATATAATATGTGACCTACAAGAACGACAGCACCAAAAATCCCCAATTTTCACTGCTTATGATAGATTTTAGGAGAAAAGGGAAAACTATGCATCTGAGAAAAAAATTAAATGTGTTTACAATAGCTTTTCCTTCACTTTTCAGAAGTAGAAATACACTATAGAACTAAGACAAACATCTTACAGGGGATTAAACAGTAACTAGTAAAAAAAAAGCCAATTATACTAAAATAATACAAAGAATCTTGAAAGTATAATTCAGCATATAATCAGCTAAGTAGAGATATTTTCTAGGATACATAAATGTAACTACTGCTTTGGTCTCTTTCATCTGGCACATTTGGTTTTTGGAACATTGAGATTAAAGTACAAAACTTCTAGCACAGTTTGTAGAGAATAAGTTTGTTGTTTCTAGTTCTATTTTAATTAGGTCATAGATGTGTAGAGTTTATGACCATGATACATTTTTCCTTAAAGCCACAAAACCCAAAGCTATAAAAATTAAAGGAGTTGAATCCTTTGATCCATTAAAATCTAACACATTGACAGTTGTCATCTTGAATAGTTAACGTCTTATGAAAATGGCTAATTTTCATCTCAGCTACTATGTTCTGATTTGTCAGATTCATCAGTCTAATAAACTGCTCAAGAGATATCTAATATGGGAGTTCAGCTACTGAGCAGGAGTTGGGTGCTCATCAGTGGGCCCCAATGACACCAAGTTTAAGTATAGCTAAATGAACAAATCAAGTAGCAGATAAAAAGAATAGAAAGAAAAGGAACTGGTAGCATCACAGTTAAGTATAAACAGATCATTCAGTGTCACCAGTTTCAGCTTTCTTTCCACAGGCCACCTCACATTCCTCTACAATTATGAAAACATTATTATGGCAGGTTTAAATTCTGTATGATTTGGCAGTGATGCTGTGCATTTACTGTTGTGGCAGTTCATAACACTGTCATTACATGTACAAACATCTGACAATACAAGAAGGAATTCCAAAATTTGTTTTCCTTCAATGCAGTGACCCATTCAAGCCTTTCAAAAAGTTACTGCTGACTGCATTCTCTGGAGAAACGTACAATAATTACTTCATAGATAGAAAATAAACTATTATTCTCTTCCTTCAACTGCTATTTTGGCAATACCTCTCCTTTTTAAGAAGGCATATATTAGAAATTAAACTCAGAAGAAAACTTGCCATGTTTAGATTTTACAGGAGGAAAGAACATGCTGATAATCTCTGGATATTTTTATGCATTTTAACTCAAAACTGTTGAAAAATCTAATTTTGTGAAACTTTTATTTAACATTCTTGCCTCAGAAAATGTAACAGATGAAAAAACAGAGAGGCTTACATAACATGTTACATACAGCTATTTGTCTTTTCCTGCTGTCTTTTCTAGATTGTGATCAAACAGCCCATCAAGCTTGCAATTCTTCTGCTGGTTGCTGGGACCCAGCAAGGGCCCATGAGCCCAATTTTAGTACACCAACAACACACACTGCCTAGGAAAATACAGACAAAACATGAGCAATCATACAGAGAAGGTAGGTCACTGAGGTGGTCCTAGAGGAAAAGGTCTTCCCCCTAACTCTATGGCTGATTGGGCTATCAGAGACTGGCACAGGCACAGGAGGTCACAGACTGGAGTGATGTGCAGAGGCAGGGCAATAAATATCCCCTAGCAGGGCTGAGCTACTCATTTAGTACTTGCACACGGAGTGACAAGGTAATATTGTCTCAGTGTAACTACAGACTGGACACAGAGCCATGTTTTATAGACCTCTGCTATAAACATGAATCTTATTTAAAAATCCTCAATGACACTATTATTTTACCTCATCCTAAGAGCAGCAAAATTGAATTTCATTATACTCCTGCAATGTCTTAGGCTGATCTTGGCTGGTCATACCTGGATTAACTGATCACAACCAGATTTATCCCACTTAACTTCAAGCACTTCACTGTGGCATGTAATTTGAGGGTAGTCTGACCCCACTAAATTTCCTCCATATCAATAGAAAGAAAAATTCTGGAGGTAATGCTATCTTTGCTGACTGCAAAGTGAGTTTGACCCCAAATTCTGCACCCTCATCTTGTATCTGAAGTTAAGGGGGAATGAGTCACTCAGGTTTGATTGAGACTACGGTCCTAAAATCTTAACAGTTATCCAAGCTAGGTGTTTCACCAGCGCTGCATTGAACGAAGTGTGGAGTTTACTGCATGGGTTGATCTGCTGCTGCAAGCTAGGAGAGTTTCATAAAGGTCATGTAATTAACTCCTAGTACCACAGGCAGATTCACAGAGTGGGTTTCAATTCATGTATGCCTCCATCTCTTGAGTGAGTGCCATCAAACCTGCTTTTAGAAACTCACAGCAATTCTGATGGAAAAGTACTTCCTGAAAACATGTTTCTGCCCTTCAACTCCCATAGCTCTATTCCCTGGGGAATTTTCTCTTTCGATATTTTGTACTGTATTTGTATTCAGAGCTTTTGCTGCATACCCAGCAGAATGAATATATTCACAATTCCTTTTTGCATCAGTGGAACTCTGAGCAGAAAATGCTTTTCAGGCTGGTTAGGAAAATCATCACTTCTGTTTGCTATACTGCTTTAGTGTGGGGCATACAGCTTCTCTTCATCCAAGAGTGGTAATACCCAGAGTAAACAGATGATAAAGAAAAATCACTGGGTTGGAGTAAAGCACGATAGAACAAATTACACCAACTGGTTCAAATCCAAGGATTGATTCTATGTATTAATGTAATTCTACTCATTTGTTAGTGCTGTAATGCAAAGGAGCCTGGTTATCCACAAAGTAGTATTAAATAAACCTTATTTTTCTCATTGCTTCCTAGTACCCCACACCCCAATACGTGCAGTAGGGGCTTGCAATACAAGAGTCATAATTCTTAAATACGAAAGCAAATAATGTACTTTAACTACAAGTTCTGATGTATATTTTAAAAACTAGTTCTGATGTATACATGCTTTTGGCAGGAATATAACCTTCTGAGATAAGTAAAATATTACCTAAAGAAGAATTAATAATTACATTCTTTCAGGAAAACAAAATTATAGCTTGTTTTACTGGGTTGTCCAACCACTGATAGCAATTCTTTTTAAGAACAGATTGCTCAAAAGATATGAAGAATATGTTTGAAAGCATGTTGTCAACCTTGGATAAACACAACTCATGCCTCGGGGAGAATTTTACTAAAATGGGAGGGTGAAGCGGGGGGTGGAGGCTGGGGAAATGAGCTTACCTTGGGTTTCCTTGCCACTTATAAAGGACTGTTTCTAAAAGGTTTGCTTGATCCTAAGCTAAAGAAATTGTGAACTTAATGCAGGAAAGGAATGAAGTTCTATAGTCCTCATAATCCAGAAGGTCAGGTTAGCTGATAAGAAAGGTTCTTTATCGATCTGTTTAAATAGGTTATCAATAGTGATCACCAGTGATCAAATCTAGTTTTGTTCTTTATCTTAGAGACAAATTTGCTGGTTTTGGCTAAAAGCTTAAGATACCACTTAAAGGAAAAGCAGCTTCTGTGAATTAACTCTGATGTATTTCCATTTTCTCTGGAGCTTCCAATCCAAGTATCACCTTCTTTAGCTCCTGTACAATTCCTAGATCTTTTCCATCTTCTAATAACACTAACTATAGTTGAAAACATCCATCTTTCTGCAAAGTAGATAAATGACTCAGATATTGCAGTTAGAAAATATACCAATTTTCATGTAACACAAGTACAGGACATGATTCTAGTTTAATTTGCAAGGAGCCAATAAATATATTCTCTCCATCTGTAGCCCAGACATAAAATTTAGAAAGATGAAAGTCGGTGGTAAGAAGAAATTATTTCTGAAAATGCTGTGGTTACATATCCGAAATAGTATGCAACTTAAGGGAATATGATATAAATAGGAAGCAAACTTGTATGCATTATTACTGTTCCATAATTAAAAATTCATGTGATAGTGTGGCGGTGAGACTTTTAGTATATTGGAACAATAAATTTAACAATTTCAGGTATTGATCATTTGAGTCTACTTAAGACACGGCTTGCAATCTTAGAAACTGTGAAAGCAATGAAACTAGTCTTGCTATCTTACCTCAAGATACAGTCAGAGGGGATCTTGTCAGACTTCAGTTGAAAAGCCATTAACAATGGCAAGCACTTTCTTCTTCACAATGTTTGTCACAACACATTTATATCTGGAAAGAGATGGATAATATTTCTTCTGGAGCTATTCAAAGTAATCTGCCGAATTCACTCCAACATAATTCCAAAAACCATATTTAAGGTTTGTCAAAGATAAATTCTGTCTAATAGGAAGCATAATATTTTATCTGCCTATTTAAAGGTCTCTGTTCAGAAAAATTTACAGTTCACTAAAAAGAAAATAAAGATCACATTAAACACAAGCCTCACCTTCCACAACCTCAGATCAACACTACTCAGAAGTCACACGTTAAAAACTTCCTTATTAACATTGTGAGATTTGAGAAAAAAGATTCTGCAGTGAGAGGTACCTATTTCTATATTAGAAATTGTCATGTTATTAACTCATAGGAGGAAGAAGGCAGGCACATGCTACTTTAAAACTCAGTGTTTTGTTATTAACTGTTAAATATGGGCAATTTTAGTATTTTTGTTTTAAACATACTTGTTGTCAAGCTGTGACAAAACTCCCTGTACACTCTGCCTACACAGCTTTCACAATTTACTGGTAGAATATATTTAGGTTAGCGAATTTAAATGCAGGAAGAGCAAATTGCATGGCTATTTCTGGGATAATATCTATAGCATTTACTTGTGGACATGTTCTCCTCTTCAGCCATACAAAAAAAAAAAAAAATGCTTAAGCTACAAGAAGAAAACATTCAAAACTGTATAAGCAACTTTGAAGGTCTAACTTCCAATTTTTAAATAATTCAGGCTCTAGGTCTTGGTGTGACACACAGAGTTCTATGGTGACACCACTGACTTAGGGTTTTCTGCAGCTAGGTGATTTCTACACACAATATAGTATCTTTTAAAAGATACAGTATAGTAAACTTTTAAAAACAGGAGGTAACAGATCAGAAAGCAATTTCAGGCAGAACTTTAGTACCATCATTTAGCAACTGAGCATTTTGTGTGAGTGCCAATTAGGGTTATGCAGTTGAAACCCAAAATGAACAATTCTAAAATCAAAATAGTTGCAGCAAATTTATATGCTATAGATTTTATATACCATACCCTACACTGTCTTCTACATCTTGGTGTCCAAGTTATAAAGTAATCAAAACTAGTCTACTTTTAAGGGCATGTGCTCAAAAACTAGCCTATTTTTAAAGTCATGTATAGCACAGATATAGAGACAGAGTCAGGAGGAAGTATTCTACTTGCTGATCATTTTGGTTGTATGACTTTATACCCAGATACAGGTTTCTGGACGTGATGGGTTTACCCAGGCTGTGAAGGCAACTGCCTGGTGCAAAGCATGGACTCTGAGTCATATAAGATGGTACTGGCAAATGCTGTGTTTCCACACTCTTGGCAATCCTATCTCCTTCTCACTAGAGTGAATCAGGGGCCCTGAATTCAGAGCTGGGCTGCTGCTTGCTATGAATATCACAGAGAACTTGCTGTTGTGGGTTGTGGTCCAGACATGTTGCGAACAGAACAAACCATATTGAAAGCTGATGGGTCCATGCTACACAGTCCAAAGAAAGTAGGTCTGAAAAATATATAACCACAATCTGAAATCTTTATGTATTTCCCTTATTAAACTTGTTGATTCTGCTCAGAGTTCAGGAAGTGAAATGTGAGTAAATTTGCCCAAATATCCTATATAGATGAATGTGTTATGCCATAGGAGCAGCTTATGGTTTTGTTTGAGAGCAAACATGAGAGCTGTATGTATGAGAGCTGCTATAAATATTTATTATGAATGCCTAGAACTGGAATTCTTACCCCAAGACTACAAGTTACATGTCACAGAATCTCAGAATGGCTGAGGTTTGAAGGCACCTTGGAGGTCATTTGGTCCTACCATTCTTCTCAAGTACGACCACCTAAAGCTGGTTGCCTAGGACCATGTCCAGATGACTTTTGAATATCTCCAAAGATGGAGAGTCCACAACCTCTCTGAGTAACCTGTGCTAGTGACTAGTCATCTTCACAGTTAAAAAGTGTTTCCTGATATTCGGAGGAAACATCCTGAGATTCTGTTTGCAGCCATTGCCTCTTGTCCCGTCACTAGGCACCACTGAAAAGCTCCAGATTTTCCCCCTGGTCTCTGGGAACTGTGATTTCGGAAGGCTGGTCCTGCCAGCAAAGATTAAGGCAAAGAAGGCGTTCAGTACCTCAACATTTTCCAAGGTCACCCATCTAATTGAGAAATGGGCCCACATTTTGCTTAGTTCCTTTTGTCACCTTCATACTTATAGAAGCTCTTCTTGTGTTTTTTAACACCTCTTGCCAGGTTCAGTTTCATTTGGGCTTTGACTTTGCCTAACCTTATCATTGTGTGCTCAGACAATGTCTGTGTATTCCTCCCAGGTTACCCACCCTTGCTTCCACCTTCTGTATGCCTCCTTCTTGTTTGAGTTGGGTCAGGAGAAACTTGTTCATCTGCAAAAGACTCTTGACATTTCTGCCTGACTTCCTATTGGTTACATGAAGGAGAAGATCCTTAAATACTAACCAGCTTTCTTGAATCTGTCTTTCCTCTAGATCCTTATCCAATGGGACTCTTCCAAGCAGATCTTTGAAGAGTCCAAGGTCTGCAATCCTGAAATCCAGGGATATGAGCTTCATTTTTGTTTTCTTTCCTCCCCTCAGGATCCTGAACTCAACCATCTTTTGGTCACGACAGTCAGAGTAGCCTTTGACATTCATCTCAACAAGTTTCTTTTTGTTGGTGAGTCTGAGGTTCAGTAGATCACCTTGCCTCTCTATCACTTGGGTCAGGAATTGTTCACTGGACTAACTTTGCTTTACTATCTTTCATTACTGATACATCTTCCCAGCATATATGACAACTGAAGAGGAAAGAATTGTTCTAAATGAGCAAACATTTACTATAATGATGAGGTCACCACACAGACTGGAGTAGACAAGGCCTTCTACTACCTGAAAAGGGGCCTACAAGGGTGCCAAAGAGAGACTCTTCATCAGGGACCATAGTGATAGGAAAAGGAGTAATGGGTTTAGGCTTAAACAGGGGAAGTTCAGGTTAGATAGAAGGAAGAAGTTCATCACTGTAAGGGTGGTGAGGCACTGGAATGAGTTGCCCAAAGAAGTGGTAAATGCTCCATCCCTGGCAGTGTTCAAAGCCAGGTTTGACAGAGCCTTGGGCAACATGGTCTACAGTGAGGCATCCCTGCCCATGCCAGGAGGGCTGGAACTGTATAATCTTAAGGTCCTTTCCAACCCAAACCATTCTATGATTCTATGATTATTTTTCAGCTGTTCCTTTATTTAAAAGGCACAGAAATTATTTCAGTTTCATGAAAATGGATAGGGAAGCATCTCATTCACATTTTGCATGAACATAAATGTAAATACTTCAGAATTACCTGCTTGATTTCATTGCCTGTTCATATGGGGTTTGCTGAATGGCATATTCTTGATAACCTCTTCGTTGTGAAGGGTCTTGAACTGTTGCCTCTGGAGTTGTGGGTTCACTTTCTTGGGGAGCAGCCTCAACAGGAACAATTTTTGTGGCTCCTAAAACAAGAATAAAAAAAGGTCATTAAAAATATCCTATTAAAATGTATTATCTATAATATACAAACATAAGCAAAAGATTAAACCCTGTTATCATTAGTGCAACTATTTTAGTTTCTGTTGTTAAATTCATGTGTATAAAATGATAGATACATCTCCAGAACCCATCAGTATTTACACCACAGACCTGCTTAAATAATAAGCCACAACTGCTGATTCTGGGGACTGTTCATGGTGTTTGATGCCTGCTATTATGTGATTCTACATTTAAATACTTCCACATTCTAAAAACTGTAAGTTTTCAAAAGGAAATTTTAATCTTTGTTTCTGTCCCATATTACATCCTTTAAAACCTCAGACAAGCTGTTTAATCAGTTACACAAATAAGGCTGAGGAAAAGACACTGTTCAGTCTGTTTAAAGGTCTGCACAACTTTGCCTTATATAGATCTTTTACTGCTTATATTTTGGGGCATACTGTCATCCTTCAGAATAAAAGAATATGTTCCATGTGCACTTTTCAATCTCCATTAAAAGCAGAAGTAAAGGGGCTCTGCTGAATGCAGTAAAATTAGATTCTGTCCCTCAGAGCTTTACAGTTAGTTAAGGCATAAATAAGTGTATTTTGAGATGTGACAGAGTGGAGATAATTTATCTGGGTGTTCTTTATTTTCTGAACAGTGGCAGGAAAAACTTAATGTTGGTCATTTGCATTGAGCACTGAAGATACCAAAAATCCATATAAATACTAATTTACACTGAAAAAAAAACCTTTCATGTACCAAGCACCCATTACTGATTTATCGCCTCCTTTTAAACTTCTCATCTACCCATGTGTTCAATGGGAATGCTATTATCTTCAACAGTTGAAATTACATATATTTGTGCATTTATGTACTTATCCATACATGCATTACGATTATTTGGCTGCTGCCAACCTCATGAAGTTTAACCATGCCAAGTGCAAGGTCCTACACCTGGGTCGGAGCAATCCCAAACACAGCTACAGATTGGGCAAAGAGGAGATTCAGAGCAGCCCTGCAGAGAAGGACTTGAGGGTGGTGGTCGATGAGAAAATGAACATGAGCCGGCTTCAGTG
>JBCJKH010064970.1:0-111155 GCA_039877255.1 Loriculus beryllinus
CAAGTGAGAAATGGAATGATAACAGGCTATGACCAGGACATGGTTCAGTTCAAGTCTTGAGTCCTGCCTACCTTTTATATCTAAAGAAGACTATGCAGTGTGCCAGAACCCTTACTTTGAGTGCTGGCACAATACCACTGGAGCATCGGAACACCTAGTCCTA
Source organism: Loriculus beryllinus (assembly GCA_039877255.1). Lineage (NCBI taxonomy): Eukaryota > Metazoa > Chordata > Aves > Psittaciformes > Psittacidae > Loriculus > Loriculus beryllinus. The sequence continues at coordinate 164 of JBCJKH010064970.1, forward strand.
AGAAAGATGGAAGTTTTTACAAATTCAAATAGGCATTTCCATAGGAATATTTTTGAAGTCCAAGGAAGACCAGTCTATGTAAATTAATATGACCTAACAAATTTCATAAGTCTTGTAAAAAATATTATTTAAGAGTTCATCTATTACATATCAAGATGCTTGTCTGAGATGATGAAAGAAGTTGCAAATCTAGAAGGAATGATGTAGAAACATACGAAATGTAACTGAGAAAGAGTTTGCTGGACAACATAGAATGCTGTATAAAATGTATAAAGTATTGATTCATTCAGATGCTATCTAGATACATAGCTTGCCACACTCCTGCAAAGCCCCATTTGGAGGTAATAATCCAATAAGCCCTCAAAAATAGTCTCCAGCAAAAAATAAAGTACGGATTCCACCAACACACACATTTAAGTTTTTCAATCTTTTTTTTTCATTATCCTGAAGGTTTTTAGTGTTTACCGGAATCCATTCCTCTTTCTCAGCTGATCTTTTTGTTTATGTTGCTAGACAGATTCTGTACGTGTTTTTAGCTACCATGTACTTCAGGTACCATGAATATTAATGTGCATTTATGGGTTTTTATATGTATTAATAACCACTTAATTTAAAAATTCCTTTGCAAAAACCCAAACTGAAACATTATGTCTAACCCCATAACAGAAACTACAATTCTAATTGGTAATGAAGACTAACCTGTTTTTCCCCACAGCTCATGACAAACCACAACACTGCAAATCTATCCCTTTTTTCACCCTACGATCCATCAAGTTATGTTTTTTCAAATCCAACATTCTGACTTTCAAGTCTGTAAATGTCATTTACCAGATGAAATTTGCCATTTGTTTTTTCTTACCCACATTTGCCTGAAACATGGCTGCCAATCATTTCTGTAGCAGGAAATACAGATGTTGTTTTGGCATTCCAGAAATGAATAGAAGATTGGAACGAGAGATAAAATCGTGAAAGCACTGCCATGCATTCCACAAAACCCAACTAATTACTAAAACATCCATGCAGATAAAGCCCAATTTCTCATAAACAATGACTTAAAGACCTTCCTTGGTAAATATTTGAAATGAACATTCACTTTGCAGTCATGTGTAGAACTACTCTGCTGATTATTATGGATATGAATTGTTCCTAAGAACCCTCCAATGTATTATACATTTAAACGAGATGGCTCCTAAGAGAGTTTAAAAAGCTTTGAAGTAATGTGTATTTGTTCTAACACAGCTCTTTTTGGTCTCATTTCTATTCAAAGCAACATACTGTACATTCCACCTTCTCTACACATCTTTGTTATAACACCCTTTGAAATATGACAGATGTATAGTGGCATGACCATATGATAAACCTCCTTCTGAGAACTTCTCTATAGTGTGTGCCATGCTTCTCAACAAAAATACTACTGGAGAAAGAATTTTAACACAAAGCATTTATATCAGCACTGAAAAAAAAAATTAAAACTAAAATTCCAGCTTGATCTTCCTCATCCTGATCAGAGAAGATGAAAATGTCTAAATGCAATTTCACCTGTTAATTGAAAATAATATCTTACCAAAGCTTGAAAAACTTTTCTTGAGACAAAGTGACTGACCTCCAGAATGGTTATTTTTTCCCCTTTTCTCTAAATGAACAGCTTGGATAACATTAGGATTCCATTTGCCATACAAGGGTGCAATAAGACACCCATGCACACATAGTTTCCCCTTTGTACCAGATGCGTGTGACTTGCAAATGAAAACAGTCATTCTGAGCATTCACCTTTCTCCTCTCACACTCTTCTTCCAGCCACGGCACTCAATTAAAACAATAAAAGTACTTTGGTAGCAGTATGGTGCCTATTCATGTGGCCTGGTAAAGGAGGAAGGAGGAGGGCTTGAGAAGTACTTGCGAAGGTATGAGCAATACCACTTCATGGTAGCAAAGAGACTCTAACAGAGAGAAAGCAGAGCAAAGAGAAATCCTGACCAGGAACACTGGACAAAAAATATCTTATTCTTATAAGCAATATTAAGAATATTAAGAAGCTCATACACAGGAAACAAGATTCCCCTTCCTGATCTCTTTTGATAGGTCTCACCCAGAAAGTATCACACCACACACCAAGCTTTACAGCTTTGTGGTTCTTAGCACACTTGATTCGATTGTGTATTTTCTTTGAGATGTGCACCAGTACAGAGCTTTCTTTCACTGCTGGTCCCCATACCAATGAAATTAACTATCTAAATTAATTCTGCTAAAAAAAAATAATTAAGAATTAAACCAAACTTTATTGCTTAGCAAGTAGAATTCATGGCTTACACTGTACTGGAGTCAGATAACAGCAATAATTCCTCCTATCTTTAAACTCTATTAATGCATGAGTACTATACTGTGATTTCTTTAATTTCCTATATCAAGTCATATGTAGATAAAAGCTTGAGAAAATACTTCTCCAGAGCACTGATTTAACTGCAGTTTTTCCCCAGTTCACTGGACTCTGTATAAAACTATGTTGTTGTTTTTAACACTTACATTTAGAAGTGCCTATTAAACAACTAAAGTTCAAATCTACACTAATAAGGACAAAAGCAGGAAAAGGAAATCCAAATTTTAACAACAAAATGAAAATGACAAATAAATGAAGACCTGATTTTTTAGATCCAGAGTAGGAAAGAGAAGAGCATCCTGCCTCCAACTTTGTATTTCTTACCTAACTAAATCCTCAAAGGGCAGGAAAAAAAAAGCACCCAAAAGGAAATGACTTGCCCAAAATAACACTGCAGATTGGCAGCAAAATAAGTACCAGCATCCAAGGCCCTGCCAGCACTGCCTCTAATAACTGCTTCTTGGATGAAATTAAAAAGAAAAGTTTGGAAAGCAGGAGGCCTAACCAAGGCATGTATCAGGACAAGCAGGTGTAGGAGGTCACTGTGAGCAGAAAGAGGACTTCAGGAAATAAACCAGAGCAAGAAGTAACAAGTACAGCAGAAGGAACCTGTATGTGAAGTGAAAAGAGAGGAGAGGAAATGCACATAATCCCAAAGCTCTGAGTGGCTGGACTGGACAGAGAAGTTGTGGAGAGTAAGAAAAACAAAACGGAGAAATAGCTGAGCAGGAAAGAGTTTTAATTCAGTTTAAAAGTAAATGGCAAGTCATTCGCATAAAGATGGAGACAGACAGGAAGAAACACATGTCTACACAGAGGGGAAGAGGTCAGGAATGGTCATCAGATTTATGAGATGGCAGTTCCAGAGTTCAGTTAGAAATTTGCAGCACAATTCCCAAGACACTATGTAACCTGTTGCATCTCTTCAAAAACTCGGAGCACCTGTAGGGCTTGTAAATATGAGAGACCTTTAAAAGATTTTAAACATTGCAGAATGAGAAATCTTTAAAGGGTCTCTCAAATTATACTATATATGGTGTCTGGATATCGCTACAGTATTTAGATTTACCAGACTTTCAAAACAGATGCCTTCACTATACCAAAACCAATCTTGATAGGAAGGCATGTGCTTAATTCCACTAAGTTCAAAAACAGGTGAAAGAATTCTGTATTTTGCAATGCCCAGTTTCTAGATTCTACATATTGCCCTAATTTTTCAGGAACAGCAGGCACCTGATGAAAACATCCTCCTGTAACAGTACAGTTCAGAATCCAGACAAACATTATTTGTGAAGATGTTTGAAGATGCCCAGCTTACAGTAGATACTCCAAGTTCTTCCGTAAACTGAAAATTGAGGGATTCAGAAGTATTTAAGTGCACTTTGATCAGGACAAGATGCTACTGTCACAAACAACTGCAGATTAAGGCCACATAATTCTGGTTTTGTACCTATAATAAGCAAATAACTTTGCTCTTGTTATTATGTACCCTCCTCTATGAAAAAACCCAAACCATCAAAGGACAACAAATAAACAAAAAAACCCAAACCAAAATACCACACCTCACGTTTACTTGTTATAATCATTCATAAATCATGAACAGAAGTAAAAGGCATTTAGTATTTGCAGCAATTAGTTTTTCTTATTCTAGAGGAAGATACTTTATAGTCAGAAGCATTTTGCATCAGGCAGCAGAAATGCTGTCTTGGGACTAGTGTCAATTAGCCTCCAAAATACTAGAAGAGGAACTTCTCATGGTCATTCCAAGTAAGTGTATTCAGCTCCAGAAGGTAAGAGCTGCTTTCACTCAGCAGTCACAGGCATTATGAAGTCATATGTCTGAAGTGATAAAAACATTATAAGAAAGATAATTGAAGCGATAAAGACATTATTCTTAGCCTCTGACCAATAATGCATTCCCTGATAAACATCAGTAATAATACCTAATGCTGAAATACTTCACAAGATCCATGTGAAGGAAATTACTGACCCAGGTGGCTGGCATAAACACTACAGCTCTGCAAAATGAAAAGAGCAAAACATGAAGATATATGCTAGAGCATGACGACGTCTGGGGACCAGTTATTAGTCAGGAACAAAGTTGGCTTCCTGTTATTGTAAAATAGTTTATGTAGACTCAGTACCTCTGTTATATCCCCAATTGCATAAATGTGAGGGACAGAAGTTGCTTCACTGGCATCAACAATGATCTTTCCAGTTTCAGAATTAGTTTTCACTCCAACTGCATCCAAATTGAGAGTTTTAACGTCAGGGGCTCGGCCTTAAGAGGGAAAGAAAAGAAAAAAGGTAAAAACTATTGTAAAACTTCAGCAGTCTTAACCTAGAAAGCTGGGATTCTCCACTGCAGGTTTCCAAGAATTTCGTGCTATTTGACAGTCCAGGCAGTAACATGACGAAACTGATCTCATACTGAAAAAGCTGTAAGGGTGAAAAGTGTGGACATGAATTTCTCTGTGAAAGGAGCATTATTACTATTGTCTTTGTTCAGACTATTTCAGCAAAAGCTATCCTTTAAAAATGTGCAGGACAATATCCATTGCAAAAAGGGCAAAGCTTTAATACTTTAATATTTGATGCACATTCTAAATTCAGATTCCTAATGCACCATGAATATACATATAATAACTAAGCAACTTCTACACTGAAAATGTCCCACAAACATTAACTGAACGGCACTCAGTACTTACAAACAGACAGTTGTGCACAGTTGTGGGTAAAAATTAATACTGCTGTTCCATGTTAAGCATTCCTGAAATCCTCTTTTCTCGTTCTCTGATACACTTCTCTTAATGCATTTTTAGTTCCCTCAGCTTGGAAGAAAAAGTTTACCAACTTTGCTCTCAAGTCCTTAATGCTGCGTTATTTAGCTCAAACTCTGCATCTGAGCTGTTTCTGCAGAGTTTAGAAACACTATTCCTAGAATTTAGAAACACTATCTTAGATGGATTTAAAAACAAACAAGGCAAATTACACCAAGCTTAGATTTTATTTCAGCTTCCTCTTCCAACAACTTCAAATTATCATGTTTAAAAAAAATATTTTGGTGGGTTTTCTACACAGAGTTACCACTTAGATCACCAAAGTCTTAACATTACACTGAGTTTTCTATAGAGTATCTAACAAAACAAATCCTGACCCCCAAATTGGACTCTTAAATCCCACCCAATTTTTCAAATGCATTTGAAAGTTAATAAGTACAGTGAAATTATCATGTATTCCCCAGATTTGTAGGGACACACGGGATCACATAGAAAAAACTACCTGAATATATCCACATAAAGGATGTTTTATAACATTGCATCTATTTTTTAGAGGCTATAAATGAACATGGATATATCTACATCTACATATATAGGTCTCCTTTGCGTGAGTCATGATTTTGTGTTTGATGTTAATATAGAGCTATAGCAAAGCAAAACTAAAAGGGAAATGTGTTTTCATTATAAAAACAAGCTCTTTGATGTTAATGTAGGAAATTATTAAACAAAAGGAAAACCTGGCTTGTCAATACAGACCTAATTATATGTAAACATATGATTCACTGCTTTATACATCTGCCATATAGCCAGGCCCCTCAAACAATGTCACATCTGAATGCCTCTGTAAAGACTTCTGTGTATTAATTTCATCTGGTGAAACCAACACTTCCTCTGGGAGTACTGACTGAAGCTGTCGGCACTTGGCTATCTGTCTGTCTTCCCTTCTGTTGTCCCCATGGGATGTTGATCTGCTGTTCCTTCTCTGCCCCCTGCTCCCCAGTCCTGATGCTATCAGGCAACAAAAATAATAAACCTCCAGGACCTTATCTTGGCTCGGATGTGAAACAACTTCCTACCGTTGTATTTCTTTGTGTATTGAGAGTAAAGCCTGGGTATTCTGCAAATGGACAACTAATGGGGTTTTCTAGTTTCCCCTTTTTCCTGCCAGGCAGAGCCAAGAGAAAGCTTAGCACGCAATGGCAGGCATTGAAAGAGGAAAAAAGCAAAAACTGTCAATAGAGTCATTTAAAGACCTGTGACAACAACAGCTGAGTTTATCAAATCTGCAGGATAACACTTAACCTTTCAATTCCAGTCTATTTTAACATCTGTACAGCTTGGTATTAATAGCTAGGAGTTACAAAAACTGTGGTGCTACTTATAGTGAAATTTCTCTCTGAAGTTTACTGCCTAAATATTATTTCTGAAAGCAAAAACCAAACTTTAATACACTGAACTGAAGCTTTATTGGCCTTCAGCCCCATGCTGGCTCACCTCCATAAGCCAGAATTACACTTACTGATCTTGCTTCACCTCAAATTCAGTAGTTTAGGTTCATGATTATCCAATGTGTCTTGGTAAGTTTTAATGTCAACTTCAGGAAATTCTGGTATTTCCCAACATTCACTTTACTTGTATTATAGAATCAGTTCCCACAATTTCTCAGCAGTATTGGGTCAGAAGAACATTTGTCTTATACCCATAACTTCTCAATTTTTCACATTTACCGCTTCAAGAAAGCATGACTTTACAGCTTACTTGAAAAATCAAGAAGGCAGTACAAAACTATCCCAAATCATACCAGGCACCTAACACAGAGAGGGCCTCCTGCCTCCCTCCCACTAGAGCCAACACACAAGCTTTTAATTTGAAGACGTCCACTGCCCTGAAACTGCTACAGAACAAGGACTATATGACTGTATAAGACACAAGACTAGATCTAGCTTTTATTCAGAACAGCAAGATGTTATGTCAGACATCTAGAAGAAAAGTGTCATTCTAATCTGACCCTTAAAAATGCTACCTGCCTCCTGCACTTCTAATACCACACCACAATCTCATTTTCAATAAACAAATACAATAACCACATAGCTGTGAAAGCCACACAGACCCCTGCCTTCAGGGCCTGTCCCCATTCACTTTTCACTTAAAAAGAAAAAACACCTTTTTGATCTGTTTTTGTAAATCTAACAACATTCCTAAGAGGGCTATCAGCCAGTTTAGCTACTGAGAGCGACAAGAGACTGCCTAAAGCACCCATCTCTGACATGTGCTAAGCTGGTTATACTGTGATGTGGCCTTTCTGTCCTATCACAGATGGACATTTTTGAATATTTCATTTACTGCTGATAAACCTTCACCACGAAAAAAACCTGACCCTTAGTCAGTGCTAGGCCAGTAACTGGTTCTTTGCCAAGTCTGCTAAGCTGCACTATCTCTTCTAGCATTGACTAGTAAAACTTACTACACAGAGGAGTCATCCCAGCAGAAAGCTTGTGGCAGCCATGGTGAACTCAGTAAACATGTATCCATCCCCATCCACTGTACATCTGAAGTCACCTGCATCTGGAGACATGTCACTTTGGTCCTACCCAAACAGTAACAAAAAAAAGCAACTCCAAGTGACATGCAACCAAACGAACATCTCGTATCATGCAACAGGCTTCTAACAATTCTATTTGTTTTGTTTTCAAGGTCCTGGACAAGGTAAAGTGGCCTGGAAACATTTTCTGAGAATAAAGCTACAGTTCACCTTCACATTAGTATTCTCACACTAAGCTTGCTTTAACCAGAGGTTTTGTATAGCCTTAATGATGGCTCTGTAGTCCCAAAATAGTACCCAACAACCATTCCCAAGTGAGATCACTGGCATCAGTCTCCTGGATGTCTATGTGTGAACAATATCAGCATTCTGTAGAAAGTATCATATTAATTATACTGGTTTAATGAAATTCCTTTGGAGCATTTTCCACCATTATTTTTATTTATGTATACCAACATTTAGATAAAGGCTAGCAATCACCTATCAACTCTGAAAATAGGTTTGAATCCAGAACATTCTCTCACACTCAGATTAGAGGCACAGCCAGGCAGCTAAACTTTTCCTAGCAGGAAGAAGTGATTTTTACAAGCTAGTAAAGTAAGTAGCATAGGAGTTACACTCAAAGTTTATGGGTATGTTAAACAAAAGAAGGAAAAAGTACCATCCAGTCCTCTTTCAATGCAAACAGATTACTAGAACATTAAAAATTGCACTGTTGAATAAAGTCTGACTGAATGTCATTAAAACTAGATATTGGGAAACAACGTAAAATCACTGGCTGATGTAATGGGAATGACAGTTTTCATTAGGACTACAGAAAACACATACTGCCAAGACAGTAAGGAATTAAAAATAATGAGAAAGAGACATGGGAAGTTCAGAACAAAGACCGAGAGCTTCAGCAGACCACATTACATTAGCATTAACAGTTCTCTGAGATCAAACAGGATGCATTATTTTTCACTGAATGGTTCAAAGGTTAAAGAGCTTTGTTTGCAAAGACAAATCTAAGGCCCATCCCCTTTTCTATAGGGGTTGGCAGAGAGATGCCCATAGATCACAGCATTATTTTACTATATGGGACTTTTCTAAGAAAATCTCCAAACAAATTTTTCTGTTTTCTTAGTTAATCCAAACTGATTTGGTTGTAAGACTTGAAGAAAACTGCTGTTAAGAAAAATATTTACTGGCACATAGTTTGAGTTTCGTGAGCCTCAGTATTATCTCCTAACGTAGGCCCTTGGAAAAAGAATTATATTGTGTTTATATGAAGAGTTTCGTTTCTCTTCTGGAATATGTGATTTTCTGCTTGTATGAATAAGCCAATAAAAGCAGGCACAGTGCTCTCGTTGCTTTTCCAGTAGCTTCTTTGAACCAGTCAAAATATTTGAGGGGGGGGAAAAATTTAAAAAAATCTCATTTTGATAACTTTTAATGTGGTTTAAAGGTTTCAATCCAAAGCTTTTGTAGGTATCTCTTATAGGCCTGTTACCTTGCTGAGTGACTATACTGTTATATTCCAGATCAGTGGAACAGCTCTTTCTTGACCTGTATTTGATTCTGCCTGTTTAGTCCTGTAATATCCTTCTGTCTTTTACTACTGCTTTCTTCTGCTTTTGTGAGAATTCTTTTCAAATTATAAGTTTTTGAGATTTTTTTTTTTTCACCCAATATGGAACGAATAAACTTAATTTTACATAGCATTGTCCCTGCTCTTAAGGACATGATTCTGTGTTAGGTGCCTGATACACACAAGCTGCAAAGCAGTGGCAAGGGTGTGCATGTACAGACTGCACAGGGTCTTCATGCAGTAAATATTTTTACCATTATTCATAAAATCTCACTAAAATTCCATGATGTGCTTTACAAAAGTTAAGGAAACATCGACTATAATTCAGGCTACAATTAGTTAACAATAGTGGCTGCTTTTAACTAACTCTCCAAGCTGACTCTCTTCAATCAGTATTGTAACTGGCACATCTGCAGACAGGAAATCCTCAACACTACCAAGTTTCCCAGCCTATTATCTGAGACACCTGGTGTGGGTGTGTTGATACAGAGCAAAACAATGAATCATATCGACTGCACATCAATTAACCAGCTTTAACTGTTAAAGTGTTTAATCCTTAAAACTAGAGTGCCAATTTGAACACTGGAAAAAAGAAATCAACACAACCCCCCCAAACCCTCAAACTATTAATTTTGCAGCTTCTAAATCCATTGTAATTCAAATCTGTGACAAAAATTACTATATATGTAGTGCTCCCTATCAAAATAGTGAGTGGAGTCACATTACAATTGAGTTGCAATAGTACATCATGCAACTTTACCTCATTATAATTAATTCTAAACCAAGATTATATTCGTATTATTTCAATGTAATAGCTCTTTTCTCCATCTTTCACAAAAGCAAACAAATTGACTTGACATTTCGCAGGTGTGACTCCATCTCAGTGTAAGTCTGCCAGAAAGCTTGAGAAAAATCAAATACGGCATTTAGAAACCCACTTTTTGGAACCATCTTCATCTCACCTCATGAATATTATTCTAGAGTTTTCAGGGTTGTCACATCTCTACACAGTATGATCTTTTTTGCTCTTAGTAAGCACTAGTGTCTTTTGACAGGTTCTGGTGAGCATAAGCCATTATTAAAGGTTTTTTCCACAATTTATAGAAGCCCATTGCATTTCTAAGAGAACAGTAATCACAGAAAGCAAATGTTTGTCACAATATACAACCTGCTTTCTGTTTGGGGTATTAGGCAGATATAAAGCTGACTTAACTACGGGAAGGGGACAACAGATTTAGTCCACTAGGCAAAAAAAAGAAGCTGTAAATTATCTGTTCTTGTTTCCTGTAATGGAGCTATTCTAAAAGCATAAGAATTTATCTGTTACTGCCACTACTCTAAACCAGTAGTGTCAGATAAAAAGAATAGCATAAAAATGAAGCAGTTAAAGGAATTACTAAAGCTGCTAGTAGAACTGATTGTTCTGCATCAGAACAGATTTCTTGGGCAGTAAGTTTAAGCCTATTTACTTTGTCCACAACATATCATCTGCTTGCTGAATATTACTACTACCTGTAGCCATCCTTTATTCACCTAGAATTCCAGGTATTCCAAAAGCTTTATAAGCACAGAAGACAAAAGGTCTCCTGTTCTGGCAAGCCTGTTGCCCATCTGAACCATTATAGGAACTGAAGGCCAACTCATAACAGCAACAAACTAGTTTAGAAAAGCAATACGGAGAGTATTTTTGCTTCCATGGGCTGAAGCCTTCTACCATACATCATTTACTATGTCAATTCTCACAAGAATTAGCATTTGACTAATAGGAGGAAAAAACCGATTTAACTCCCATTTCTTATGACTATGCTCATAGCCATTTGTCACAAAAACTCTTTAAAACTGATTAACTTAGGCATATGTAAGTTCTGAGGGGTCTGATACGTAAAAGTTCCTAACCAGATTTCAAACAGTCTTAAAGTCCCAAGGTTTCCTGCAATGAACTCAGATTTTTAGGGAGTATTACTTCTCTTTCTCTGAATTAGATGATGGCTGCATTAATAAATATAAGCAGCACAGTTCAGAAAAAATCCTAGAAGAAATGGAAGCCTCTTGAACAGGATAAACAGGAAATCGCAGCAAATAGCTTCATGAAAAAAATCAAGAATATGGACTTACAGAACACTGTCTGCACCACAGAGGCTGCTGGAATTCAAGCTCTCACCCTCTAGTAAATGTGGGGAAGACTAAATGGTCTGCCACTTATTGCAGCTCATGCAAAAGTAGTTACCACAGATTTCTTCCATTCATTGTAACTTTCACATGTTTTTAGACTGTAAGTGAACAAGTCAGGCATGCAAGAAAAGAATTAAAAAAACTATCAATGTTTATGTCACCAATATTTAATACGTACAGAAAACGGGAGGCCCCATACAATGATGAGGGGACTTAATTTTCAGAATGGAAAGCACTGCAAATAAATGTTAAGATAATCAAGTTTACCTACTGCCCACATCACTGTGTCAAAGCAGTCAGTTTCTTCTGTGCCCAGGTCAGTATTTTTCCAGGTCACCTGCAGTCTGTTGCTCTCCAGTTTTTCAACTTTGGTTGGGAAACACCTCTTTAAAAATTTTGTGCCGTAACTTTCCATGTGCTCAGTTACTAAAGATGCCATTTGCTGTTGATAGGGGAAAAAAGAAAATTATTCTTAGATACACAATCTTTTTAATGTAAAACATTCCTTCAGCTGTCTTCATGAAAACACAGTAAATACACTGCACATTTCAACATTCTTTGTCACTTAGTTACTATGCATTGACAACACAATAATTTACACTATGACCTGCAACTCAATTTCAAGAGGCATCTACACCTGAATACTCAAATTGATCTAAAAAAAGGTAATACATGAATAGAACAGTTGCTTTTAATTAAATTGTTGCTTATGCAAAAAGGCATCTAGAAAATATTCAGTTTAACATTACCATAGTGACCATTTTCTGGTGGCTCAATAAGAATTAAATACTTTCATAAAGCTATGGAAGAAAAATATTTCCCTTTGCCATGACACCTGTCATTTCTCTGCAATGACTATGAATCACTAAGGTTTCCTGGAAAGTTCTACTACAAAAATGAAATAATACTTTTGTCCTAAGAGCCTGTTTGAAATGATGCCACACCACAGTCAAGTAGTGAAGTAGTACACTGACAGGTTTACCCAAAGGTGTCATTGCTCTTGACTGCAGTAATTCAGGTTGCACTTTGTCAAAGGATGTGTTTATTACTTAAAGGATATTATCACAAAACCACTCAAACAGAACAGCTACATGCAAGCTCTCAGCTTATAAAACTTTATTTTCGATATATTAACTGATATTAACTAATATGGAGACAACAGCAGGATTCTATGACAGCTCACTGTCCAGTGATTGCTAACCAGTTTCCATCAGACTCAATGTGACTACAGACTGAACACAATTGTTTTATCCCTATTAATGCTTTCTTAACCTTGAAATGTCCATTGTGCTCTCCCTGCCTACAAAGGATTGAGTTCTCAGAGACAGCCCTACTGTGTTTATGAAGTGCCACACACACACTCTTAACACCATTCCCTGCTTGCTCCAATCTCATGCTGTTACAGGTGTAGATTTCCTCAATGATGAGTGCAAATCCCAACACACATTCTTACACCATGTTTTGCAAGCTCTGGTACACTTACAACTAGTTTTAAGGAAGCCACTTCAAAGTGGGAGTGGTTGGCATGCACGCAGGAGCTATCACTACCTACCTGCAGTGGTAGTTGTCACTGCTGCTTCTAACAGCAATATACCCTCCTCAAAAACTGTGCTGCTACATATGAAAATGATTTTCCTACACACTCTGTGTGCAAAGAAGTTCTTAAAAACAAGGCCATGGTTCTATCACACTTTCACCAACTTCAAGCCTGTAAATGTTCTGCACTATTGCAATTAAGCATTACAAAAAGTCCTAATTTATAATACCAGGAATAATTAAGTTAACACACACTCAATTCCATTCTGAAAACACTATTTCCAAGTGATTAACAGGACGCAGTCTTCATTCTTGAGGCTGCCATCTGCCAAAGTTACTTGTCTAAGATAAAAATTGTAAACTTGAAAGAAAAAGTTCACTGCATATGTGAGTGAAACCCCAGAACTCTCTTCATATTAAGAACCCTATCGAAACTTTTCCTTCAAAGTAGCGTTAACATCAAATCTTGCAGGGAGAAGATTCACAGCCACCTTTAACATACTCTCCCTACAGACTGAGGGACCAGAAGGACTCACAGGCCATAAAAGGCATCCTCTAATATGTGAACAGGGGCTACAATCTCCAAGTAACATCCAAGTAACACCTTTACTGGATCCGGTAAACCTGCTATATTACCTTCTATTCCTTCTTTAAGCAGTTATGCTTTTGACACAAATTCTATACAACACCTTTCTTTTGTTATTGCCTTTTCTTGTTGTTATTTGTAATTGCTTTTATTCTCTTTATACAGGAATGGATTTCTGGCCAAAACTGCTTCCTGTTTTGTCAGCACAACCATGACCATTTCTACTTTTAAATAAAATTCCTTAAAATCTTTCCTAAATGTGAAACACTTTTTTCTTTTTTAATGTCCCTGCCTGAAAGTTTCTGCTTTTAATTTTCTTCAGCTTAGGCTTGATAGTTTCACTGAAATCACTATATACTTGTTTTACCTGTTATAACTGCCACTGTTTTGAAAGTGGTCAAGATTTTCAATTCCTGTGTCATTACAAACTTTCAGCTTAGTGAATGATTTATATTCATAATAATGAACTCCACATTGAACTACGTGTTAAATATCTGTAACTCTTAGAAACTTAAAATTATTTTAAAGAGACTGTCCAATGTTTTTTAGTAGTGGCATAAATCCCTCCCGTGCTTCCCAACGTTTTCAATCTTGTTTTCAATTAGGCAGGAGAGTACAGAAAAACAAGAGCTAATATATATATACATATATATAGTTTCTCTTCAGAAAGCACCTGCTAGGACACATTTGGAGACACATTTTCTTTAGGAAAAAAAAAAATCAAATATATTTTTTAATATATTTGCTTTATAAGGAGATGTAAGATATTCCTTACTCACCTGATCAAATCCACGAAGTGGGATACTTCGCATCATGACTGTAGTGTCCAATCCAATGCCCGTTAAAAATCCAGCACACTCAAGTGAAACATCTAGTGAAACATCAGTTAAGGAAATAGAAACAATAATTTCATATCAATGCAATATAAAAGGATAGTATACTAAGTGGGCTTTTTACCTAGGCACAGCAAGTTCTCCTCTCTCAGACATCTTCAGCTTGCTTTTGTTGCATAGAATAAAACTCCAAAGCCTTAGAATATTTTCCTCACAGATCACATTGGTTTTAAGATCCTGAGAATTTATCCTCAGCTGACCTTAATTCCCATGATGTTACTGCACAGAGAACTCTTACTATTCTATTACCAGCTCATCTACGTGGTGTGAGCAAAGGAATTCTGAAACCTGAGCTTTCACAGGAAAGACAGCTACGCTGCTTATAATCATAAATCATCACAGCTTTTTCAAAGGATACAGCTGGCTCCAACAACCAACCTGTTACGTAAAAAGAAAAAAAGAATAAAGCAGTGAAATGAGCTTGTGCATACCTCTGCACAACCAAAAATAATTTTCTGAAGTATGCATAGTTACAAAACTACAGGTTTGAGGGGTGGATCTGGTAGAGGTGTTAGAAAGAAAGAAAGAGTAAGGCTTGTCCACTTCCACAGACAGAGGTATTACCAGCATGTGGGCTTATTTTAACAGAATAAAAAAAGGAACAGGCTTGTAAGACATGAAGAATTGGGTTCATATTGCAAAGAGATATTTAAACACATATTCTGAAAGACAAAGTGAAAAAAGCCATAAACAACTCAAGAGAAACCAGCAACGTTAAGAGATATCACAAATATCTCAACTGCTTTCTATGAAACACCTCTGTTGTAAACATCTGGAGTGGACACTGACAGGTTTTCCCCACAGTGAATATTGCTGCTGATACCTCATCTTTACAGCATCTCAGCACCACTGCCTCTGAGACAGTGGGCAATATATAAACATAGAGATGTGCAGCCATCTTGTCAGACTTCACTGCATCTCAAAATTTCTAGAGGTATTGTATTTATTAAATATATATTTTTAATTATTTTTAAGAAAACTGACACTCAGCTGCCAGACAGGCTGCACTCACATTCCTTTGCTGTTCATGCGTTATGCAGACTTACTAAAATCTCACAGTTTGGAATGCATTCCACATAATATTTCCACTTACAACAAAGTCTTTTGTTAAGTTTTTGAATTAGGAATCAAAATTTCTAGTTACTATGAGAACAGTGTGGAATGTTAAGCTCTTTCTGACTGATTTTCATCTATGGAAATGCGTGTTTTATAAAGAACCTTCATCCCTATGCTTTATTAAGAACTTTTCATCAAAAAACAGCAACTAAAACCCGCACAAGATGCAGAATCTACCTGAATATTTGGCACATTTTTTTCCACTTATTTTAGGCATTTTTTTTAAAGCCATATTCAAAAGTTAAAAAAAGAACTTTGGATTTTGGGGTATGGAAGTAGTTTGCTATCTGTGTTTTGGAAAGCTAGAATTTCAGACATTTACCTGAATTTTGAAATTTATTGCAATATCAAAATACAAACTCAAAATCACAAGGGGAACAAATATGATATATCTTCACATGGCCTACACATCCCACACTGTTTTGTATTCTGTGTTTTGCTTGATTTATAGCTGAAGTAGCATACACTAGTGTGGTGCTTCACAAAATAAATATAAACCCTTAAACCCATGGAAAAACACACACAAACTGGACGCTAACACAAAGTGGTTCATTCATTGCAGTTCCTTTGTAAGGAGGTGTCATACACCAGTTTCAACTCAAACTTACAAAGCAATGATCCTCCCCCTGCCCTGTTACCAGGAAAACTACTGGTATACATGCTCACAAAGACAGAAATCTATTTCATAGCAGAATATCAAGAACTTCTGAAAATTAAAATATTTCACATGTGAACATGTATGGCAACTAAAAACAAATGTTAGAGGCATGGTGGAGCTCTATAGACAGCAAATCTTGCGTTCTGTTTTGGCTCTGCCACTGACTAGCCACACATCCCCAAGAAAGTTATTCCTTCACAATAGTGCGAGAGAAACAAGTCAAATACTTACAAATCTCACAGCCTATACTGTGCTGACAGCAGAACAAAAATAATATATGAAACACTGGCTTGTGGCCTATATCCTACCCTAAATGAACCTGCACCATTTCGTAGCTATAACAGAGGTGCTTTTAAACTTCTGAGAAGTGCAATGCAGACATAGGGGCTGCTGCTTCATAAGCCCCCGGGACTGCAGAGTCAGTATAACACGCTTTCTCACAAAAGACCCTAGATAACATCTATCTATCCTATAATAAAAACATACAATTTCTGAAAGTGTACAGAGAACAAGTTGAACTAAAGAGATTAAAATCTGCTAGTCTGGGTTTTACATTTGGCAAACAATTTAACATAGTAGGAAATAAATTTTTCCACCAGCATTAGGGCATCTGATCCATCTGCAAGTGGATGATCACCCTTTCTTTAAGTATGTAGCTCCTGTGAAGGGCTGCAAAAAGCCACATGCTGCCCATAAAGAACTATCTGTTGGAGAATAATAGAAAGTAGAATGAGAATATCTGTAATGAGGGCATATGTTTGCTCTTCTTTCTCATTAAATGAAAACAGGATGCCAGCTGGCACTTATTCATAATATCAGTCCCACATTATTCACAATTTCTTCTACAGAGTAGAGGGTTCCTGGATATTGTCAGTGTCTAACAAAAAAGTTAAGAAAGCAGAACCTAGCCTCCTTCACACCTGCTCAATCTCTCATTCATTCTGAACATATTTCAAGGCATCTTTTCTAATTCGCTCTGCCAAAAGCCTTCATCTCAGTAGCGAGAATTTCTTCACACTATTTGTATATCTAAGGGACTTCTAAGTTGGTTAACGGTTTGCTTTCTTTTTAATATGAATAACTGCAGGACCGACAGTTCTATAACCCCCAGGCATGCAATTTGTAGCTGAGATACGTACATTTGGAAAGGAAGAAAAGAAAGAATAAGTACAACACATCTCAGACTAAAAACAAAAGGTGTTAAACTGAACCTTGGGAATATTTATAATAGAAACAAATCCGACAGAAACAAACCTTCAACAACTCCCTCCTTCATTTGCTAGGACACAGCCTGATAAAGCACAGAAATGCTACTGTAGCCCCTGCAGGCTTATTTTGACTAAATCTCAGGAATGCAACATATAAACACTTGACTCCCACATTACACTGTTACAACTTGCATTAGCAGTAACTGGACAAAAGCCACATTTTCACAGAAACATCTTACAGGGATAAATCTTATGTTTAGTTTTTCGGGGGGGGTTTGGTGTTTTGTGTTTTGGTTTGGGTTTTTCTAAATTCCTCACATAAATCACACTCTCAAAATTCAAGAGGTGACTGATATACTACAAACAACAGCAAAATTACTTTCCTTTTCAAACTGTACCAAAAAGCCTTGTTTATCTACTTGATGTTTAGCTTAACACAGTGCATTTTTTACATTAGAAAGTCACAGCCATGAATGGTAGCTCTGTTTTCATTCAGAACACCAGTATTATAGTTTCACATCTTTTTCTTTTATATACTTTGTTTTTTCTAGAATTGCTCAATAGAGAAAAGAGAAAAAAAAGTATTATCTGACTCCCATGCTAGCAAATGTGCATTTCCTATCACAATTATTTGGATCAGAAAATTGTCCTGTAGTGCAAAGTTAACTCAGAATCTTACTGCACTATGTGCTGTGAGAAACAAAGACTATGGCATTTTAGTATTTCCATTAAAGACAATTTTTTAGTATTTCAGTTAAAAAGTAGCTCCCAAGGCATAAGAAAAGGCAAAAGTAACCCAACTGTCTCACTGTATTTTCTTTTGTTATCAGAACTGGCACCACTTAAGAGTGCTGGAGTTTCTTTCCGTATTGAAGAGCGATTTCATACAGACCCGTGTCAAACAACAGGGACAGTACACCCTTCGTCTAAGTTTATGCTGCCCTCTTGTGACTTCCAGGTATAATTGCTACAGCAAACAAGTTCCCTTAACCCAAACCGGTGAAAGCTCGTATTTAATTTGATTTTAGAAGGGAATTTCCGAGGTGGGGGCTGTGGCCAATTATTAATTACTAATGAAGTTTTGTAGTGTGATGTTTACGCATAACAAGACAAATTCTCAGAGGGAAAACAAAAGGACAGAAAAACAGGTGTATAAAAGGCAATTTTGAACATTTTTCACCTTGCCATGAAGAAAGGGTACAAAAACCAGCATCTATAAAAGCCATGCTAAGATAACTTACGTTTTTCCAGGAGATTCTTTTAACCAGAACAGATCATCACTTGTAATTCCATACTCCAGTGCACCTGCGATCTGCGATCACACAGGTAAGATTTTGAATCAACAATACATGTCCTGGCAGCAAATAAAGATAACAGCAACTTGGACTGATTAGATGAAGTATAGCCAGTAGACCAAGGGGAGTATATCTGGGGATGCACAGATATCCAGGCTTCATCTTTGGAAATTTTCAAAACCTGACTGCAAATAGTCCTAAGCAACACGATCTGACCTCACAAATCACTCAATAGCTGACCCCAACCTCCTTGAGCAGGAGGCTAAAGTAGACGAGCTCTAGAGATCCCTTCCAACCTGAATTATCCTTCAGCTGTAAGCAAGATTAATATACTTAAACTGCTGCAAATTGTTTTCTATGGAAATGTTTTTCTGAAAAGCCTGTGCTTTATATAAAAGACCATTTTTCACACAAGTTCAAAAATCTCTCATGTCTTACTTTATATTTACAATCTTCATCCTCCAAATATTCATTATCATCTGCAACAAAACCAGTAAAGCTGTTGGAGTTGTTACATGGCAAGTGTAACTTACATGTGTAGGATATTTTGGTCTTCCTCCAGTAGCAATGACAATATTTTCTGCAGCAACAATAGTCTATGAACAAACATACAAAATAAAAATCAAGCATTTGAAATAATTTCATCTGTCTTTATATTTTATGTATGTACAAGAGAGATAAATGAAAAGTTGGCACTACTGCATGCTATTTATATAACACAATAATCAAGCAATACACTAAAAAAGATGAAGATAAAATGAACACATGCAGGTGCTTCCCTGCACATTCTGTATCAGCTTTTGTTCTAACATCAGCTTACAATTGTTCCTACACTGGGTAAGATTCTGATGACTACTTGGAAGGAACAGCTGTGGTGGCAGCTTTTTTAAATCGTTTTTGCTCAGGACAAAACACACAGAAATCACAGCAAGTGAATTTTGCCTCTAGGGCCTAGAGTTAAGCTACTTCAAAAGTGGCATGTTTTTAGAAAATGCTAGGCATCTACTCCAAAACCTTCTGCTCTCTCAAGCCAGTATTAACCAGTAACATTATACAATTTCCCTCAAAAAGGTGTTAAAATGCATATTCAGTCTCTTGTTAGATATGCAGAAATGGCCACCATTCTGTTATGTGACCCAGTTGCTTGAAGCTGGGGACTCAATATAATTGCCTCCCGCACACAGTTTTGTATTAGAAAGCTTATAATTCATCTGAAGGGAGAAAACATCTCAGACTGATCTACTGCTCAGAGCCATTAGATGATGATGCTTCTATTCACATCTCTGTAAGCATCTATCAAAGCAGCATGACTTTGACCAAAAAAAGTAATCTTTTGTCTCAGTATTTCCATCTGCAGTGAAAAAGCATCTGATAGGTTAGAGGCTAGGGACTCAGTAGGCAACAGTCAAGTTCATGAACATCTTCTCTTGGTGGAAAATGCACATCTTCCACACCAAAATAATACTCAATACCTAAAACACTTGCAGAAGTATAGTCTAGCTCCCCATTGGCCTGAAAACCAACACATGAAGACCTGAACTACTTGGAGTGAATGATACATGTTCATAGCACAGCAGCTCACCTCTTTACCTGCTTTTGTTAAACCACGGATTGTATGTGGATCAGAAAAGCTTCCTTTCATGTTGAGATATTTCACCTTCCTGTTTAGGAGAACACAGCAACATAAATGCACACTTAACAATGAATATAAACGAAATACAATCAGCTACTTTTTCCATATCTGAATGCTAAGAAGGACAGAAAACAGGTAAGAAAAGTAAAAGAAAGCAAACGTCTTCTTTCATAGGATTCTTCGCAGCTCTGTCACATAATTTGTCACTTAAGTTTTGTACAGCAGTTAACTCCTCTACACAGCAGAGTACCTAACCATAACATGCTTTGGGATCAGGTTACTGACCTCTACAAATGATATATTTTCCACTATCCATAGCACTGAAATCTGTAACCTTACTAACAGAATGCACATTTGAGAGCACACAGTAGTGACTCAGCAGGAATCACAAGACTAGTACCTGTCAAATTAATATATTATTAAATTAATAATTTATCTTTTTGCTGAAAATCTTTCTGCACTGAAAGCAAGAACGCCAGCTGTTCTAGCATAGTGTTACCTGTGCGCTTGTATGACGCATAAATTTTCATGGACAAGCTTGAAATTACCTTGAAAAAGTCCTGACTACTTCATATTAATGCAAAACCTCTTCAGATTCAAGAGAGCATTCTGTGATCACTAAACTGTTAGAAAGCTTTATGGTCACTTCCAAGTACTATGCCCCAGAAAAATAGACTAGCTCTACTAAGAAACTCCAAAGGCAATTCAGCAACTCTACAAAGAGAAGAGCAGCTTCTTGACTGTGAGAAGAAAGATGAACTGTAAAGTTTTTTTACTTGTCTTGTAGTTGCACTCTGTGTCCCCAGTTCAAGGATTTCACATAATTCTGAACAGCTTGTGCCATCACAGACCTATCACAAAACAAGAAACTGAACATGAAGTCAGGGTGTTACAAATTCAGATTATGTTACTCAAAGATACAGGCAATTGCTAGATACTAAAAACGCTCCACAGTGCTTTTTGTTACGAAAGTAAATTATCAAATCCAAATCAACATATCTGCCCTGATAAACCAGTAAATACAGACCTGTGTTTTAAACAAGAGGCAGTCTAAAAAGCTTCATGCAAGATTAATTTCCCTAACTGTTCCTAAATAAACACCAACTGGGAAAAGTTGTTATGCGTTTGCAGCACACAGCAGTGGATATAGGCAATAATCTTTACCAGGTATGATGAACAGGTTGGGCTATATTCCAGCCATAGTGTTGGGCATCTTTAAGGGCACTTCCTAAAAGGGCTGCTTGATGCATAAGCTTTTTAGGAATACAGCCAACATTCACACAAGTTCCACCAAGTCCCCATTTGGTTCCTTGGAAATAAAAAAAAAAACAGAAAGAAACGAAAAGTAAATGCATCAGGTTAGTGTAACAATGTAGTCGGGTTACTTAGAGAATTAGATTATTCATGCAATTAGTTAAAAAGCTCTGAAACAACACACAGTTCACTACCTCCTACAAATCAGTTTCTAACTCTGCTTATGTCCATTTGTTTTGATAAAACACACCTCTATGTCTTTTTCTTCTAAAATTCAAAGCATCTCAAGATGTTTTTCAGAGCTCTGAAGATCCAGTTACTACACATTTGCTTATCTGCCTTTGCAGAACTTATTTTATATATTGTACATGAACAGGTCCAACATGACAAAATTTATAATTTTTAGAAATCATAAATGACATTTGACAGAATATTCTCACATATCTAAGTCTAAAGTCTACCACAAGTGGTAATATCAAACACTGCTAACAACCTTTATGTGCAGGGGATGCAGGCAGAGCTGGAACATCACTGGAAGGAATGAGCAGTACAACAAGCTATGTTTAAGGACTTTTACTAAAAGCAAATCAAACAGGCTGGGTTTGGCCATTTTGCTGCCCGGAGCACTGTGCTCACCTAGGAAATCATCTTATACACATTTCTAAATATTCTACTAGTATTTCTCTTCCATACCTTGTGGAGAAGGTTCCACATAATCCAAAACAGCCACTTTTCTTCCAAACTGAGCAGCTTTAAACAAAAAACAAGACAAGGTATTTAGAGGAGGGAAAAACACACAAACCTAGATATTTTTAGTAGCACAGGTATAAAGATAAAGAGTATAGAAGACAACAGCTGGTGGGGTTCACTGTCTAACTCAAGATGCCAGATTAGGAATCCAGACTGCCTATGTAGTCAACACATTCTCCTGAAGGCACTTAATAACCTAGACTAGCATTTCCATCTTTCACCAACCCCCAAAATGCAATTTGACCCCAAACGAGATGGTTAAGGCACCTGTGGGTTCTTGGGCTCATTACACTGAGTAGGAAAGGGGCAAGGTTCTCTACAAGCAGTTAAACAGCTCCTGGAAACAGTCTGAAGGGACTGTTGTTTTAACACATAAATAAGAAACAGTATAGTTAAAAAATACAGCACCTATGGAGGCAGAGTATTTTACAATAACAGTGAAATAAAAGCTTATCACACCTTTCCATGACAAAAGAAATACTTTTTTTAAGATTAATAGGAAAACCAAACAAGATCAACCCACCCAAGGCTGTGAATTCATTTGTAGATTAACTATAGAGCTCAGTTAGTGACTAACGTGCAGGGACTGAAGTACAATGTGTTTATTAAAAAGCTTAGCATTACCACTAACACTTCTCTTAGTCTCCATAACCACTGCTTAAGCTAAAACTAAACTCTTTGTTATTTACACATACAAACCTTCTTTTGCACAAGCAAGGCCTCCAGACCCTCCACCAATTACCAGAAGGTCATACTCATTGTTTCCTGTGAAAAAGATGTGAAAAGTGAAGGAAAAGGAACAGGCAAGGAAGATGGTAAAAGGTAAATATCAGAAAGTACACTATTGTTTACAATTGATTATTGCTGACTGAGGTTGTCTTTACTAGAGCACTGTATTTTTTCAGTGTCCTAAAGCATTGTCAAAAAAAAATCATTAAGCTCTGCAGTCTGGTTTTATGAATGAAATACAGAAATAAAGCAACCCAAAAGAAGTGAGGAAATAGATTAGATTTTTACACAGTATCCCAAGAAGCTCCTTCTGCATGATTAGACAGTTGCAACTGACACCCTCTATATTGCCTCTATATTACAGCAAGATCTACACAAAGACATCTCATCAGG
Source organism: Loriculus beryllinus (assembly GCA_039877255.1). Lineage (NCBI taxonomy): Eukaryota > Metazoa > Chordata > Aves > Psittaciformes > Psittacidae > Loriculus > Loriculus beryllinus. The sequence continues at coordinate 23,656 of JBCJKH010064970.1, forward strand.
GTTACTTTATCAGACTAACAAAGCCTCAGCTGCAGTGTGGGCCTCGCAGGGGTGTGGTGCGTGGTTCAGAGGGAAGCTGGCACGTCTGGCACCTCAGCCTTCCCACAGAGCAGCTCACTCTCCCAGAGCTGTTCCGAAGCGGCAGACGCCGGCAGGTGAGCGGTAACTCAGTTTTTAGCAAGGGTACCAGGACAACCCCTGCTTTCAGACCTGTCAGGGGGGACAGCTGAAGCCCACAGCATCCAGTACCACCTGTGTCACCACAGGGCTGGGGGACTTTTCTTGGCAGTTCAAGCGGACACTGGACTGGGAAGGCTGGCACTCCCCTGCCTGAGGGAAAGGTTTGGCTGACTTTTGGGCTGCCCCACGACATCTCCAGAAAGCCTCACCGAGGGGCGCAGGAGGCCTTACCCACTTCACAGCCACCTGCCGCCCGGGACTCCCTCAGCAATGCAGGGACCGAGGGACGGGCTCCGAAATACGCACCGGGCCTAAGTGGGCTTCGAAAGCCATTACGGCTGGAAGCCCTTCACCACCCTCCCCTCCTCGGCCACTGAGGGAGGAGAGTGCCGCCTCCAGAAAAGGAGGCGGCCTCCGGTCCCCTCAGGGGTGGCTCAAGCAGAGCGTCTGCGGGCCGCTTCCCGCCGTGCGGGGCTGGGAAGAGCTCGGGGGAATCCCTCTAGGGAGCTTTCAGCGTCAGGAGGAGAGGACTCCCCGCGAGGAAAAGCGGAGGCCCGGGCTTTGCCCGCCCTGAGCCCGGCGGGCACCCCGTACCTGAGAGGGCTCGCACTGTACGGCACAGCCGGCCTGACACTCCCAGGAGACGCTCCCGCCTCCGCCACAGCGTCGCCATGCTGTACGGCAAAGGGCCCCTGCGCAGAGCCAGGACCGCTGCGAGGTGCCCGGGCAGCGCCTGAGTGGAGAGCTGCGACGCCGGGTCGGTGAGGGCGGCGGTGGGGGGGAGGGGAGAGCGAGGGTCGCGGCGCGGAGGAGAGGCTGCTGCTTCCCGACCGGCGGGAGCGCTCGACCTGGGCTTGGGATGCGGCTTCTGGAGCTGCTGGAGGCCTGTTCAGAGGCAGGCAGGGTCCCTGGCTTTGGACAAGTTCATTTGCGTTAAAATCAGACTTTTGGAAGGGAAAAAAATCCCACATTTTGCTTAAGTGCGTTCCCTCCAAGATGCTGCTGCAAAAGGGGTTCAAGGAGGGCGTTATGGGAAAGAAGAGGAAAACGGCAAGTTTTTTTCCAGATGTTTCCCCTCTGGAATTACATATCCCACTGTAACACCACTGCTTCCTCAGGTGCAGCCTGAAAATTAAAAGCCTCTGATAAGGTGGTTTGAATAAAGCCTCTCCCTTCCATGAGGTATTACAGACAACACATGATGTAGTTTTTATTCCTGAGGCTAAGATCTGTTCAGCATTGAGAGCAGGCAGCAGGGACTTGGGTCTGAGGAACTTCCTCAAGCAAAATGGCTGAACGGGCCGTGTTACACAGGTCAGTGAACCAGACCAGCACAGAACAGGGTTTAACTGCAGTGGTACAGATACAGCAGTGGATGACCTGTCACAGCACTGCTGATGCTTCACAGCCTTCAGCAGTGTATCCCTTCCTTATGCACATGCCAGATGTTGATTAAACAAGGGCAGTGCTGAGTTATTAATCCTTGTGTGTATTGTGGCAGCCTAAGGTGAAAGGCCTCAAAGTAGGTGTTGGTCAGAACAATGCCCCAGGATCTTTCTCATTCAGATTTACTGGCTGTTGGCCTTTACTGAAGCATGGTAGTGACCCAGCTTGCTGCTGTATGTAATAAATAGCCAAATTGGAGTTTGGGACAAGGAATCTGCCACTTTCTTAGTGAGAGGGAGCAGATGGCAGAAAAACGTTTCAGGCAGTCCTGGTTCAGCTGGTTCCTAGCAAGGGCCTGGCTCACAAGGGGGCAGCATCCAATCATTTTGTTTCAGAAACCATCAATCACCTGGTCCATAGCTGAGGAGAAATGGAAGGAAATTCATATACTCCAAGTCTTGTAGAACTAGCATCACCTCCAGTGTAGGTCTGATTGGCTTTTCTTCATTAATGTCTGAAAATACACGAAACAGAAATTACAGAAATGTTAGTGACCAGCGTCACTGCTGGTAAACAAAAAGAGGCAAACTCCCTCTCTGCTGCTTCCTGCAGCACTAATCAATAAATAACTAAAAATGCTCTTACCCACTGCAAGGAGCAGTGGACAGACATGACTAGAGGATACTGAGAGGCCTTTGAATTGAAGAAACGTCCAGCTTACTGAGATAATAATCTTTTATGCTTTTCAGGTATGTATCTGCAAAGTTGTCTTAGCTATTCACTTTAGCCGCTACTCTGAATTGAATCAGGCAGTCTTGAACATGTCCTCTTCACACAGCATTTAGCTCAGACATGTAGGATCAAGGGTAGAACTAACTCTGTCAAAACAAAAAACAAGTTTATGTAAAGAAATGTCCCTGCAGCATTACTGTATTTTGCTAATAAGAAAAGGTCTTAAATGTAGATAGAAAAAGTTACCTTTAAACAGCACCTACAGTGGCAGTTTAGGAAAGAATTGATAAATTTGGAGTAATACTTCTGAACTCTTTTAAGGATAGGAACTTGGCCAAGTATCCATTGTAACAACCACATTGTACGCTAATATTACTGATCGTCTTTTCTCCAGCTCTTGGGAGTCTGTGAACCACAGCCTATGCAGCAGTGTCAGGATTGTACCTTCTTTAGATGTCCGTGTGCTCCTAAACACATCAGTACACACCCTCTCTTTTCTAACTTGAACGTGAGACAGTTGCTTTCCCTTGGCATCCTTCAGTCATCTGGGAATTGGAACTATCAGTAGGTGCCTTTGTGCCACTGCCAGACTATGTGAAGCTGGGTGTCACCAGCCCTCTGGCTGTATTTCATAGCTAAGGATGAAGCACCGTGCAGTTCCACAGGCTAAGGCGTTCCCATCACAACTGCCATCTTCAGAGGGAAATACAAAATTTGTGTAACATCACCCTGCTTGTTCTTGCACATTCTCACAAGCTTCATCACTGAGACTTGATAGAGGCAGATATCAGCAACAAGGAAAAGTTTTTGCTCATGGTGGCAGTATCAAAAAAAAGAGTAGCCACTGACATTTGCTGCAGTCAGCACTGAGCAGGTGTGTCTGTGCTGCACTTGAAAAGCCTTTCTCAGGGATCAGAGGCAGATTCTGGTTATCAGGTGTGGTTTCTAATGTGTCTTTGGCTCAGCTCCTATAGCTGTCTACTCTGTTAATTCTTTTGTGGTTAGCATTAAGCTGATCAGAGTAATTAGTGATATAACTTTTTTACATAAATATATAATTTATATCTTAATTTCATTTAAGAAAGCAAGCATTAAGTCCTTTAGTGGAAAATGCATTTTAGTATCAGGAATCATTTACATGAAGCATTGCATTTCTGCAGTGAAAGCGTATTTTTTCAAAGCTTGGGTTTAAAAACTCTTACAAGATAGCTATCAGACCTAACACCGTATTTCCACAGAATTTTGTCAGTTGTAGCTATTCATATTTGAAGTCATAAATTAACTTAATACATTATATGTGGTTTGGTTTATTTCCAAGGGGAGATGTTTATTCAATGTACTTTAAACAATGTGGTATTAAAAGTGCAAAGGAAACACCACTGTGTACGTATATAAATCCATTCAACAAAAATATGTTTTTGTAAGGCATGAATTGATTCTGTTAACAGGCAGACTGTTTCTTTTTTAATTTAGTCTAAGGACAGCTTGGAATTCTGTACTTTTTTCCTTCATATGAAATACCTTTTGTTACATTTATCAATGGCTTACTCAAATTCTTCCTCATGAAGACAACCAGGACCAAATGCTTTTTCCACCTAACATTTTAGAAATTTTTACTTTTCAAACACATCTTCTTGTCTGTCCTATTTTTCTGGCATGGTTTGCTTTATGTGTTATGTTCTTAGATTAGCAGCCTGGCAGGGTGGGGGAAAGAAGAGAGCTGTCAGGTAGATACCATCTTAGGAAGTCATCACATCACTTCTCTTTTTAGTGGATGGGGTGGGAAATGGTTTATATCAGAAGTTGCATTTTGTGGCATGACTTAATGACCAGTTTATATGACTGTCAGTGAACTGTACTTGATCACTGATTGAACTAAGAGATGTGTACATGAGGTAGGACTTTTTGGGTTCTTACCAGCTCTCTTGTGATTGATTTTACCCCCTTTTTTAATTTTGCTCATGTTGTTCCTCCACTATTGTGTAGCATGGTGTCTTTGTAGTATTAAGGACGAAAGAGGATGGAGAGTAAAAGCGTGTGGAGTAAAGGCAGGTCAAATGGTGAATACAAAAGTGGAAACAGTGACACGGTTGCTAGCAACTGCGAGAACTGTGTCCCAGAGCTACAGAAAGGGCAGAACAAATGGTAGCAGGGGAGGGGCGGGCACCAGGCCTTAGACCTTTTTCAAAGTAAGGTAGAAACTCGTAATGATTCAAATTGCGAAATATATGGATGGCATTCCAATGTGGGGGTTATGCTGGCAAGTGAGGATCTTTATTTAAAGACATAGATCCTGGGTGTTTATCACTTTTACTTAAGGCTTCTTAACTGACTTGTGTAGCAAGAATTTTCCCATATTACATTTTATTGGGTGTTGCTTTTCATTGGCACAAAGAAATCTCTGGCTGTTTACTTATAATCCAACTCCACTGTATTTTTCTGCATTTTTGATAACTGCTTTGAAGAGCTTTGACAAAACATCCTTTAGGAGAGTTCAGTCAATCTGATGAAGATGGTGACTAATGTTGGTTTATGAGATCAAGGTGGTGATAAGGTTTCCATATGAAGTCTACAGAATTTACAATATTTTGTTAGGATGGGACAAATATCATATGCCAGTAACTAATAAATTTTAATGTGAGGTCTGTAAATGTATCTAAACCGAGTAACCTAAGAAAAGTTACACACATGGCAGAATTACATGAGGTAATAATTTAAATTCCATTTTAAAATGTAGTTCTAAGAGAAACCCAACCATTGTAATATAAGCTAAGTGCCCAGAAGGACATCTTGTTACAAATAATACATCCTTCAGCTGTGTTTCCTGTGCTGGAAACATTTGTGCATAGGTTCATAAACCAACATTAATGATTTAACATTTCAGCTTTGTTGCTATTCCCCCCCTTGGTTTGGTTTTTTTTATCGTCAGAAATTTGTTTGTGAGTAGGACAAGTTGTTAGTCAGAATTTAATCTATGCTATTTTATTCCTTCCTTTCTTAACACAGAATCTTCTGGTCATAGTTTTTCCTAAACAACTAGTTGATTGCAAGTGAGGGGAAAAAAACTGCAGAAACAGATGAAGCTTCAAGTAACACAAGTTCAAATTTTAACTTCGTTCAAATGCTTCAACATATGTTACCAAAAAAGTGAGGGCAGAAAAGAGAGAAATATGGTAGGTTTAACTGAGCTTCAGAGTTTTCATAAGGAGTTACGAAGTCTTTGAAAGCAGGAAGGGGTGGGTTTTTTTCAGCCTACATGATAACTTTTTATGATATACAATAAATACAAACCAGTCTAATTACTTGTATTATTTGTTAAAATTTAGAGTACAGTTTTGCTGGCGTCTTTTTTCTCTTTTAGCTATTTCCTATTTTAGATATCTTCAGGCAGTTTCCTGATTCATACAAGAGTGATGCTTCCTGTCTCAAAATTCCTCTTTTACATGTTCTCAGGAAGAGAAACCAATTTGACTGTGGAAAACAGCAAATTCACATAAAAGAAAATCCCTCCTGCTATTCTGAAAATGCAAGCTCAAAAGAATTTTCTTCCACTCATTGTTTCACATGATCTGTGGTGTTTATGATAATGTACTAGCTCCCCTGTCTCCCTTTGTTTAGCCTTTTAAAAACCAGTCTTCGGTCAGGATTGTTAGAAGAAGGGAATGCCATTTGTTGTTATGCCAGGCATGGATTTACTGGGAAGGCTCTAGCTCCGTGCTATGCACAGCAAGTAGGGATAGCACTGCCACATTGCATCGCGTGATGGCAGCTGTACAGCCTCCATTTGAGACTGGGAACTCTGTACATTAGCAATGTCTACTCAAGTTTGTACAAACAGATCTGAGCTCAACTCTGTCAACTGTCAGAGCTGTTCAGTGTGAATTAGCCAGTTATACTGACCTGCTGTCATTCTTGTGATGTTGCTCCCAAGCTAAGACATCTTGAGTCTACATCTTCCCATAAATATGCCCTGTGAATGCAGGATCCTGATGTTCTGCAGTATCAAATCCATCTTTTAAGATCTTGTCCCCAAATAAAAATTGTATTTGTACAATGTAAAAATTTATAAAAACCTGAGATATTTATAGCTGTCCACAGTTCTCTAACCTGGACGCATTACTCTCGGGGTAAATTTTTACTATCTAGACAAGGATAAGTCATGTGAACATGGTATAAATTTATACATCTGGAGCTTGTGGCGTTGTTAATAGAAACTTACAAAAAAATCCATACATATATAGGCACTGCCTTGGGCAAAAAGGTGATTTAAATAAAGGCATAAGCCAATGTTTAACATCCTACCAAAGAAACTTCCCTTGGAGAAAAAAAAAAAAAATCCCATAATAATGTATTACAAATGTTCAACTCTCCATTAACTTGGAAGCAAATTGGACATTATCTCACAGTTTGGGTGGTTTAACTAACTGAACCTCTGCCTTTATCTAATTTGCAGTTATTGCCATTCACCCATTTTTACTTAGCTAATTAAATATCTAGACAACAGAAAGGGTTACTCTGCAGACACAGCCTTTATCACCCAAGTAAACAGTTGTGGGCACACAGAAGCAAGTTTGCTCCTCCCATGTTTTTAGCCTGAACAATATGATCCAACTCAAAGTTCAAAATCTTTTAAAAGCATTGTCAGAGGACACTGCTCAATCTGGTAAGTCTTGGTACAAATTTCTGCTCCGAAGTATAAGCTGGGCTGATACTACCCACCAGTTCAGAACTAGCTATAGCTAACTGCTAGGATGGCTCCAAAGAATAGTTACAGAATCAGGTCAGTGCATAGAATAAGTTTGGCTGGTTTAACCTCTTTTCTCCATGGAGCAGCAGTAAAAGAAATTCTTAGTTAATGTTAACTGTGGGTGGCATCAGGGATCATGCTTTAACCTGTCAGGCGTTCAGAACCAGCTTTTGACCAAGTAGGAAACTGCTGTCAGTGAAGCTGGAGTGCAGTATTGCTTCGTTCGTTCTTTGTTCTTCTTGATGTCTAGGTTACAAGAAAATTATTTGTTGAACTAAATCTCTGTTATACATGGGAGGGATACTTCAAAGTTATTCTATATTAAGTACTGTGCTATAATGCAGGGTCTTAGTTATGTTTTGTTAACTTACTAAAACCACTTTGATCTTCACCTACCTCATTTTCCCACAATTCTTTATTCAATTCATCCACTTAAAGGGCTCTCAGGTGGTTCCTCGTTCTTTTAAGGACTTCTCCCATCATGTGACAAAGCCTGTTTTCAGAGCTTCAGTTCCTGTTTCTGCCACATGTAATACAAACTCTTAAAATCCTTTAAAAGTTTCTAGGCTAGAGCTTTTCAAACACTTGCTAACCAGGTTTGAGCTTTGTAGTGAGATTACAGCAGAGAACTTCCACCATGTTGTGTTTGAGTTTTGTTTTTTTCTTAATATTTCATGGTGCAATTTAATTGCAGCTTGGTTATGTTGTTTCTGCCTCGAAGGAAACAATATAGACAGTCAAACCGAGGACAAGGCTTATTAGAATAATCCTTTTATTTTAGAGCTGTTTGTAGCAGAATATTTTTCCACCTAGAAGCTCCATAAATTCAAATGTACTATTTATAATATATTGATTGCACTTCCTTCTGTAGTTGCTGTTAAGCAATTTGGTATACATACTTCTCCTCCCTCCAGCAGCACTCTATATTTAACCCACATGCCGAGGTCTTGTTTCTACAAATTCTGTGCTGGCTGAAGCATGCCACATCTGAGCTGAAAAAAGAACTGAGTCCCTTGGGCCAAATTCATTCCTGGAGTTGCCTGATTGAACACAATGCATTTACACTGAGTGCAGATTTGGCTCATACCTGACTTTGTCAGCATTCACTGTGCTGTAACTAAGTAACAAGAACACTGTCATTAGGGGACAGATGAACAGCTTTCTCTAGGGTTATTAGAGCACTGAGCACCTTTAAGGAGCACAGAAACTGGTGAAAGGAGGAGTTGGAGAAAAGGACACCGCTCCTTTTAGAGTCTGTGTAACAGGACTGATAAGCTATTCCTGTGTGATGTGATCGAACGTGACTGAATACTGCAGGCTCTTGGACTCTTATTCTATAAAATCCACAGCAGAGCAGCACAGGAAAAGATCGGAGGGAACAGCTTCTGCTGTACGGAGAAAGGTACCTATTTATATTTTCTTACTTCTCAGGCTTGACACAATTTGCTGTCGTTGATACCGTCACTGTTTTAAACAGTGGCGAGTATGAAAAGAGTGGTGTTTTCCACATTTTGACTGGTACTCATTGTCAGGAAGCCAGTCCGTGGGCAGCAACAGCTTTCACAGAGAAAGAGTAGGACTTATTTGTGTGTAATGCATTTATACTGTACTGTAAACCTTGACAGTTGAAAGAAATGAGATAACCCCAGCTAAATTGAAAATGTAATTTACGGCTATATGTGTGCTGGAATTTGGTGCTCATTTGTATTCAAGAAAAAGCTGGATGCGAGTCAAGCTTCAGTTCAGTCATATTTGACTGAATAGCTGCTTTTATAAATGTGTTGCTGCAGCTGTATTTTATGGGAGTTTTCATTCTCAAGAGGGAGTTCTGCTACAGCAAAATGTCTGTGAAGAACAGACAAAAAGCTTGTACTTTTGCTTGCTAGCAGAGTTGCTGCTCATGAAGTAGTTTTCTGATGCCCTTTATGGACATTCTTTACCTTCTGTCCTTTATAAAAACTCTCATATTTACCAATACTGTCGAGCACATGTTATACCAATGATCTCCATAAACAACCTTTACTTCATAGCTGCACTTACCTGTGCTTTTTTTCTGCTTACTCAGCTACGTGCTCATCTCATAAAGCCACCACATTCAGGCTATCATGCATTTGCACAACATCACAGTATTTAAATGCAAAAGAAAATTTTGCCAACATACAGCTTTAGTTCACATCAGTGGAAGAAGAGTTTAACCATATTAACCATGCAAACAATTTGTCACTCAAGCTTAGCAATATTTTTTAGCAGCTGGTATCAGGTTTATCTCTGCCAGTCTCACACTGTTGTCTTTCAGCAGTCCTTCAAGATCACTGGAATTATAACTGACTTGGAATTTTCTGAAAAAACATGATTTTGGCAGCAGTCATTGAAACCAGATCTTAATGTGTGAGACATTCCATACCAGTTTAGCTTGAACTCTCTTAGAAGAGATTTCTCAGAAACCAGTTTCTAGGTAAAGTAAGAGACATTCTGTTGCCACTCCAGCTAGTTTTCTGGGGAGGGCATTTTCTCAGGATTTGAGGCCAAGGTTTCATGCCCTGAGTTTGTCTCAGTTATGCTGCCTCCTCCCACGCAGTGCTTTGATTACCTGCTGTTCTGTGGTGATCCCACCTTGCCTGGCCTGTTAAAGCTGTTCATTTCCATAGAGATAAACCATTATTTCAGCAGCAGTTTCCTTCCTACTCTTTCAGGTCCTTTCACCAGGTTTCAGCTGTGAAAGAAGGCCACTCCTTGGCCTGAAGAGCAGCTTGTGGAGAGCAGAAAGCTGTGCTGGAGAGAGACAGATTTATGCTAGATTAGCTGGTAGCCTTGGAAGCAGGGCAAGAGCACGCAGTGGGGATTTGGGACATTGAGGATTCAGCATTTGATCTTTGTGGTATAAAGAGAGAATGCAAAATAAGTCTATTGCAGGTGATTATGCTGAGGATAACTAGCCATTTTAGTCTTTCCTCTGCCAGCTCTTTCTCCCAAATCTCCAAATCTGTAATTGGGGCAAAATCATTCAGTAGGAGGTAGTTTTACACAATGGGGCACATTAAAGTCTCAGCTAAGAAAACTTCTTACATACCAGCTCGTAGTGTGCTGCCAGGGCAGAGCACTATCTGCTTTTAGCAGTCCACTGCTTCCCAGGTAGGGTTTATACAGTTCAGCTGAGCTATGACAACCACTGGCCTCAAATACTAGTACAGATAATACAAATGCATCTAATATTCTGGAGTGGGAGTAACAGCTACCAGGAGCAAATGCTTCCAAGGCGTACCTGAAAAGATCTTATTCCTGAAAAGCTGTCTTTGCTCAAAGCCTGGTAAAGTGCATTTCTTATCATTGAAGAGTTTTCTCACCCTGAACTGTGACTTTAAATCAAGCAGTGTAATTAGGCCAGACTGGATCAGAAACTTACAGACCCACACGGACCTGCTTGTTGGATGGAGATGAGGCCTCTCTTCGTGGCCAGTTTATTCTAACCCCTGCACTTCTTTATGGGGCACATAGCCATTACATAAACCTTTTCCTTTGGGTGATAGCACTGAAGACCATGGCTACTGTGAAGGGAGTTTTAAGTTGGTAGCAATTATGTGAATTGAAACTAAAAGAATGGATATATAAGCTCATAAGCTTAGCTTAGCTTATGAGCTCCCAAGTAGGCAGTAGGCACTTTTCTGTTCTTTTCCTTTCATTCAGAAACAAGAAATCTGTATTTGTTTCCTTTCAACATAAGAAGAGGAAAAAGGACAAGACAAAAGGCCTAAGGGGAAAAAAGTAATGATCAGAACCTTGCAGTTATAGAAGTCAGAATTTTTGTAGTCATGTCAATGAAGCTAAATTATAGTAATCTGAAAAAATACCTAGGAAAATAGAAATTTAGATTTCATACAAGAAATACTTAGTGAAAAGTTATATAAAGTCTGTTCAGCTTGTTTTTATGATGTCAGTGGAAAATCTGAATGTCTAATTCCCAGACTAAGTTTCCATTGAAATACAAGCTATTCACATTTGGCAATATACTGATTATTCTTCACAGTGTTGCACTCATTTGAAAATACATAAAGAATAATGAAAGAATAGGAGATAAAAAGATATTTTTTTGACCTTTAAAAGTACTAAATTACGAAGCTGTTTAATTGTGTTGCCTACAGCAACAGGATACAATGTGTTTGGCAGAAGTTAGGTCAGGCTTTCTGTCCAAAATTCTCTGGGACAAAATTCTCTCCCTTTTTTGCTCTGGGAAAAGATCAAGAAAAGCAAAATGCCACAAAACAGAGATTGTCTCACTCAAGGCAGCACAGGACAGAGTCAGGAACTCCAGTCCCAGTCAGAGATCTCCTAGTGCAAAGCAACAAATAATGTTAAATGTAAAAATGTGCTGACTCTTCTGCATTGTTTTGCACTGCTTCTGAAAGAGCTAACACGTCCTTACTTATATCCAAATCCTCTGCATGCTTTAGTATATAAGATATTTAAAGGCATAATTTCAGCAGAAGCTTTTAAAAAGTTTGAACTTAAACCTTATATCCACAGCAGGCATTTTTCTGACAAAAGTAATTCAGCTTTGCACCACCTTGAAAGTTATAGAAGTAGTGCTAACTTAAACTTACTCTTCTGGCAACAAAGACATAGATAAGACAGCTCACCCAAGATCGAATCAGAAAAACATTGCCAAAATGCGACTCAACCCTAAGCCCCCTGACTCAGGATCACAGTTTACTCTCATTCCAGTCCTTGGGAACAGCAGAATTATGTACATGCTGGTTTTGTAGAAGAGGGTGTTTTTTGTGGTTATGTTTATGACTTGATTTTTAGTACAAAGCAAAACAGTTCCACACTAAAACTGTAATGAGAGTTTCTGTAATGAGGCTTATAAGGATTCAACTAGATTGTTGAATCCTTGAATCCAACAGTTTCCAACCTCTCAAGTATTTTAATACCTGTCATCTTATTTTTGCATCTGTAGGAAATGCAGCCTTGTTAATTATTCATAATGAACTAAGCTTCAGAATAGATAAATATTCAAATTTAATACTTTTTTAATCCACTAAGTGTGAAACTCACTAAGTCATATGTCCTTATTAAAACTCAGAGCATTTAAAGGTGCTTACTGTCAACATGTTTGTTTTTCTTCTCTGTAAATATCAGCTTTTAGCAGAGGGAGGTTGTTTTGGAATCTGAGAGAGAAACAGTAGCAGTCAGTAGTTTAAGCCAAATCTCCATACACTTTCCTCTAACAGTGTTACAAAAACTTCATACAGTTTTTATGTAGCACCGAGAAAAATCTTGATTTGAATTCATCTGGTGACTTGGAGTTACATTAAACATTGATGTTTCCAATTGTTATAATCCTTGTTTTTTCACTTCAGGGACTTCTAAGACCAGTGATTTTTTTAACAGTACTTGGAAAAAAATGACCAAAAGGACTGATAAATAACAGTCCTAATACTGAAAGACCCTTATTGTAACCTATGGTGAAATGGCTGGAGTCACCTATTGATTGAGTCACCTATACACGAATAAAGAACAGGATGTCATGTTCTGTGCTCCATCACATGGGCATTTTTATGTTTTTAGAAAAACTGGAGCTCCTATAATAGTAAGGGGGTAGTGAATCCCCTAACTTAAACAACTAGTGGCATAATAATAGATCCCCAGGACTGAGCCAGTCTCTTGAGGTTTTGTTTATGGCCGTTGGAATGACTTAGGTATTTAATTTTTAAGGGCAGATAAATTAGGGCAGCAGATATCCACAATTCCTGTTTGCTTCTGTCTTTGAAAGTGTTGTTTTAAATCTCTGTAAGCTGAAGCAGAGGTGCTCCCATTCAAGTCTGGTTATAGACTGCAACAGGGGAAAACTGCTGAACTGCATTGTGAAGTTATGATTTGGTCTTATGAAACCTGCCAAAATGAGTAAGATTAGATGCATAAGAAAATAAGCCAGTGCTTCAGAAGGACTCATCAGTACTTTGACAGGTTTGGGCATGAAATTTTAATATGTTTTCTTTTAAACTCTGTCTTCTCAAAACCAGATTTAGTGATAGATGTTATTCATTCCTTTTCATAATGTTATCCCTCCAGTTTTCTCTTTATTCCCTTGCTGAATTTTTCATTTTGCCTACTATTTTCCACTTCAAATTTTAGTTTTCAAAGAGAAGGCTCACTTTGTCATGGTGTTTATAATGCACAGAAGAGGCTGCAGTGCTAAGCTGTGTATTTGGAACCTCAGAACAAGCACTAAATAATAAGCGCAACTGCCTTGTAATTAGAGGTTATGGGAAACTTGACTATGTGCAAGTTCAGTTTTATTGCATATTTAATGAATCTCATGAATCCATATTAAAGCTAAAATTACAGTTGTATTTTCTAAAGCTGTCATAACATGACTGTCTCTTAGGCAGTGGTACTTTGAAACTGGCTGAATTACACACTTAATTCTCATATCAAACATTTTTCAGCTAAGAATATGAAAGCAATTACCTATTTTGGTACAGATTTTTTTTCCCCTCTGGGTACATGACCATCACTGATGCATCTTGCTCTTGGCAGGCTGCTTTTACAGTCTCCTGCTATCACAAAATTTATTCTCCCATCTAGAGAAAACAGAGATTAAGAAGGACAAACTTTGAAAAAGAAACAGTGTTTAAAAGAAAAACTAAAAAAAAGAAAAGAAGAGAAACCCAAGGTATTTCTGGTTTTCTCCTTTTAAAAGTTACTTTCTCTGGAAACTGGTTTTCAGGATAATTGTCTCCTAAAGGAGCTCTGCTATGAACAACCCATAATGACAGTCTATGAAGGCACTGAGGTGTTACATAGCATTAATAAGCATAAACACTTCCCCCTAACAGCTGAAAAATATTCCTTGATAGAGCAACACCAAGTGAACTTGTCTAGGAATGGAAAAAAGCAGCATGTGTGATATTGGTTGTTGGTATCTGTGAGCAACCTCTAAGGATCTGTGGGAGGCAGGTAGGCTCTGCTGCTATATGATGTGGCATTCATGTAGGACTCAGAAGTGCAAAGATCTAACTGAGGCACAGTAAGAAATGGATCCCTCTGGGCACTTAATCGTAGGAATGGCTAAGCTGAATTGCTTCCTCGATTAAGTTTTAGATCCAAGACCATCCCCTTATCACATATGTTTGAGCTTTCATGTATAGCTTTTTTTGTCTTGTTAACAAATGCATTACACAAAACATGTAAACAAACCAGTGTTAGCAGCCACTCAGCAGTCTAGACCAGAAGAGAAATGCAGGTCAGTGTTTTGCCTTCAGAAGGGATTCTTGGGTGAACTTGAAGTGATAAGATTTCAAAGGTGAAGATGAAAAATTTGTTTCCAGGTGGCAGCAGAACTAACAGTTGTTGCCCTTCCAGAGAAGCTAAAGGGCTGCTCATGGTTTTGCATAAGGAATAGCTTTGGCTGTGTGGTTCAGAAGCATATCCCAATTTACACCTTTCTGTTAAGCTAGTATCAGGATGTCACACTTAACACCTGCCAGGTTGCAGCAGCCTAAATGCAATCTATGCATTTGAAAAGTTAGGGCATGTACATCTCAAACAAGGAGTCTTTCTCTGCATGAAGTGCACTCTTTTAAAACAACAAAATCTTTAAAAGGGTCCTGCTGTCCGAGTAAGGGGAAGGGTGAAGTATTTGTTCGAGATCACCAAACTTGAGTGCTTTGCTCTGCTCTGGCTAACAGATGTGTTAAGAAACAGCATTTCACAGGGTGCAGATGAGAAAGATACTGTCCTTTATTATGTGGGCTTCTAAGCATGTGATGTCTTGTAATTTTGGTATATAAAGCCTGTAGTAGTGAGAAAAATAAGACAATGTAAATCTGGTTTGCTTCCCTTTGCTACTCTTCTGTGCCTGGGCAACAGTGTGAAAATGGAGGGGTAGGATTTTACTGTCAAGCAGCTTCTTTTTGTTAAGGTATAAAAATAAGTCTTCACAATCTGTTCCTCATCTGTGAAAGAAATTTCAGCAATCCCAAGTGGGCCTGAGATAGCCTACAGATGCTCTCTGTCCCTGTTTTGAGAAATCTCAGCAAATGGTCTCATATCTACACTAAGCAATAGGGGAAGGCTGTTCTTCAAAAAATACACCACTTGTAGATATCATCCGTTCTTGCTCTACAGCAGATCTTTGAAGGCAGCCCCAAACACACTGGCAGAATCTCACAGTGTCAAAGCAACAGCCAGTGGCAAGTTGTACTCAGAGGATGCCAATGTATCCTTTGTAACCAGAGGATTATGTCTGGCAGCAGTACGAAATAATTCTGAACACCAACAGTCTTCAGTTCTACAGGGACCTAAATACAGTTGAACTGCCACTAAGTGAGTCACTGGTAAGCAGGGCTCCTGTGATTTCCCTTCTGCAGAGGCAGGAAAGGTTAGATACCTGCTGGCATCAGTAAATAACTTCTGGGCTCCATCCATTCACCACAGTTCAGAATAAGTACCTCTCAACTATGTCAGTAATCCAAATCCATCAATAATGACCATACAATCAACTAAGGCCCAACCCAAGTTCTTGGTGGACAGATAATATCGAACATCTTCACGTAGAACTAGAAAGAGCACAAGTCCCACGTGGAAGGTGTAGGACAATTAGGCCTGATCAGTAGAGCTACTAGTACATAGAGGGAAAGAAGCAAAACTGACATCCAGGCTTTGATGATCCTGTTGAGGTAGAGAAGCAGATTCTTACTAGCTAGGAAATAAAAGTTCATGAAGTTAAAGAAGCAGGATTTTTCTGTGCTATGATGCTGACAAACCCTAAAAGGAAATGTCTCAGGTCAGACTTTGCAAGAAAAGCATTTAAGGTAAGCATTAACAGTGGTTACTACTTAAAAGCAAAATAAATAGACTTTTGACTGCTCCAAACAAATCGTACTTGCTGTGCAACTAAGATAAGTGGATGGGTGAACAAACACCACTGTGAGCATATCTCCATGGAAACCCAGTTATCTTCTAAACTCTAAGTCTGTTCTGCATGATGATTAAAAATTCAAAGCAGTGGGATAGATTTTCCCGTGTGTAATGTGTATGTGCCAACACCTACTGCAGAATGGAGGTCTGACAACACATAACATTTACAATTTTCTTGGGACAATTCTAGGAAAAAAAGATAAACAGGATCAGGTAGGAAGAGATCTAGGGGAATATTTGCTGTCATATAGCCCCTTTACCTCTGGTTTGGGGCAACTCAGGCCAACGTTTTGAGGATGTTGTAGCTCCTATTAGAGGATTGGTTTTGTTGAAGGTTGGTGGAGTGAAATACAAGCATGGGCATTCACTGTTTTTACCAAGCTGGAAGAGAGAGACTTCATAGAAAGGATCAGACTAGAAAAAGTTGTGTCATGTTCTGTAACAGGTTTTTTTGAAGTGCAACTTAATCCAGCCTGCTGAGGTTAAGAAATGGGTTCTGAATCCTTTAGACTTGTGATCAAATGTTTAATTAGACTTAAAGAACAAACGAACTCAGCATTCATCCTAATACTAACTGCAGCACATTCCAAATTGTGCTGTCCTCCCAGCATGCAACTGTCAGCTCTGCTTGTGGGAGGCAGAGAGGGAAAAGAGGAGGTGTTATAAGATGCATCATCAGAAATGAGGTGTGTTTTGAGTTGTACAAGAGGAACTTCACATGCAGAGTCCTCAGGCAAATCAAAACTCTTAGTTTAGCACCCTGTCAAAGGCTAAATCAATTACTTAATATTAAGAACCCTTTCTTTATGAGATCCTTTGTGCTGTGGCTCCTGCAAGGAAGTAAATGCACCTCCCTGTGTACTAGTTTATCTGAAATCCATCAGACTAAATGGCTTTGATGGGATTTACTGCTTGATCTGTACAGGGTGACATGCATCTTATCTGCTGAGCTTTATGTTCAGATGCCCTAAACTCAAAAAGACACACTGCCCGTGCTGCACACACACAGGCACCTGCCGCTGTTACACTGAATTTCAGAGTGAGAACTGGCACAGTCCCATCAGATGATTTGAGCTGGCCAATCAGAGAAGTACAACATGTCCTTTTGTACATCTCTTCAATTTCAGGAGTCTGAGCTCTTCTCTGCTTCAGGGATTCAGTTTATATTTTTATAACCAGTGAGAAAACATCCCTGCTTTATAAAAGGAAATGCATCTTTGGTTCTCAGATTAACCTCTTGTGTCAAAGGTTTTATATGCAGGAAAAAAGCTTCTATTTTCTGTAAAACATTCCACCTGGGTCCCTCTGCTGCTGGTTCTGAAAGGAAGGGTTTAGGTGGAGACCTAATGAAACATCAAGCTCAGCTTCTCTGCGGAGCGTGCAAGAAGGGCAGGTGGTGGCATAGAGCCCTGCATGCCAGGTAGTAACTCACAACTTGCAGACTGGCTTGAAACAGAACGTTAATTGACAGCGGCCAGTTTCTGCTGATAACTGTGCTCAAAATTAAAGGGTGAGATGCTCCATATTTTCTCACCAAGGCCAGCTTAAAAGTTTCCCAGTGCTCAAAAAACCAGGAAAGAGGGATCACATGCAGGCTCTGATTTAAGGTTTTAAATCCTTTGAAAAAAAGAGAACAGATTTGATGCTGGGAGGCTCCTCGTGCAGTGGCATGCATGAAGCCAGGACTGAGCAGCTGTGTGGGGGAAGGGACCAGAGCATTAAATAAAGCTACTTGTTGACTGCCTGTAAAATTGGCTTCTAAAGGGAGTGCCACAGAGCACCATCCATTACCAAGTGACAGAGAGCAATTTTCAGCCACCCTAGAAAATACCATAATTAAACTCTGTGTGTTGCTGTTCAAGTATGGTTGGCTGTGGGTTATTCAACTTAGTATTTACAAAAAGGATAGCTCTCTTCCGTGCCACCTTAACCCTGGGCTGTTTTTCTTTTTCCTTCCAGATGCTGGAGAGCTCTTCAGTCCTTTTGTTCATTGTCTTCCTCCTGCTTTTCATTTTGCTGCTGGTTGTGGTACTCATCAGGAGAAACCCCGCTGTTGCCCTTCTCTGGACTGAAATAATCCGGGAGAAAATAACCAATTTAATCATGAATCAGAGCAAGGAACAGAGGATTTTAAATTTTGTGCTGCAGAATGCAGTCCGAGGAGACCCCTGTAGCGTGCTGGATGCTATAGATACGTACTGCTCCCAGAAAGAGTGGGCCATGAATGTGGGCAGTGAGAAAGGTAATTGCAGCAAGGATCAGCACTTGGACAATCGTTTAAGACTAGTGTATTACTGGACATGTTATTGTGTTCACATGGTAACTTCTATCTGCTGAGAAAACACAAAAACAAACCCAAACCCAACCTTCCCCCTCCCCCTCAAAACCCCACGACAGCCTTGTGTGATAGTGAGTAACCAGGAAGTCACAGGACCCAGTCTGGGTTTGCGTGTTGTGTACACTGCAATTGTGTAAGCAGAGAGTGACAATTTACGAGGAAAATCTAGGTTGGGTTATGCCTCAGTTCTTACACAAGGTGCCCCCTTAAGGCATAATTCATTATTTGAAATACTTTCAGATCCTTAACTGATAGATAATAAATGGGGGGGATGAGAGTGTGGAGTATTTTAAACTATGTTGTGTATGCAAGCATAAGTTACAAATCAGCGTTGAAGGGAAAAATCCTACCCACGTAATACACAGAAGCAGTGCTCAGACACTGCTACTACTTAGCAAGTAAATCTTCTTGTTCTTGCCTGCTAAAGGAAAATACGTGGACAAAGCATTTATTTTTTTCTTAGCTGCAGGAACGTGACAATCTTTTAAAAAAACTGTAATGGCAAAATGTTAACATGTTATGAATTAGACACAAAAGTACCTCTAGCTGGGGAATTGCAGGGGAGAGTTGCTTAGCCTGGGATTAACATAGCTGATGAAATACCACAGTAAGCATTGTAACAGCTTCTTTGTCATGGGTACAGTTTTTGAAACTTTGCATACCAGGCTGGGTGCTAAGGGCAACAGAACAGTGGGTGGTGGCTGAATGGAAATTCTTCGAGCTCTAAACCTCGATCAACCGGGCTTAAGTGAAATTCTTAAAGATTTCACTCCAGTTTTGCTCTGACAAGATGACCCTTCCTCCGATCAGAGCCATCATTAACGCATCTTTAGTTCCAAAGATTTTGGGAGTGACCAGGCAATGCCAAGAAGCAACCATCATCATTGTACTATTCATAAGCAAATGACATCCAGGAAAGTACCAGATAATGACATTTCTATGTGCACTGAAAAATTCCATGGCTCACTGTAGGATCCCTTCAGATACTTTTTCAGAGTAGTTATCTAGTTTCTAGCCACACAAGTAAAGAGTTTTCTCACAAATAAATTCTTTTCTTCAGAAGGACTGAATACAGCACAGTGTCTTACCACTTATTTTGGTAACATTTTGTTGTTGTTGACTGATGTTTTCCATCCCTCAAATTCATCCAGTGAATCCAAATACTTCGCAACTTCGTAACTACATTTTTCTTGTCTATTTAAAAACAAGTATTTAGGGTAAGAAGCTTTGTATCATGCAAAGATAGGATAAGAAACTTTGTATACTGCATGTAACATTTGCAACAAATATGAGCAATCAAAATTCAGGATTTATATGTTCCACAAACATGGCTAGTTTCTGCAATAAATTCTTAGACAAACCCACTGCATTTTTCCCTTGTAACATTATAAATATTTTAGTTAATTCGGGCACTTCCTCACTCAAAAATGTTTATATTGTGAAACTAAGCAAGATTTTTTCTAGTTGAAAGTTTGCATTTCAAAACTTAGAATTTCCATGATCAACTTGATCACAGACAGGTCAGTTTGCAAAGGGTATAACATATAATTTGACATCAACCCTTAATTTTTGAATGTGCTTATTAGCAACTGAGTGTAATTTGTAAGTTTCTCGTCACTAATTTGCTCTTCTGTATGCGATCTAGATTGATTTTGTCAGAAGTTAACATATTTCCATTTTGTGCAGGTGTAATTCTAGACAAGACAGTGGAAGAGGTCAGTCCATCGGTTGCACTGGAGCTGGGAACATACTGTGGCTACTCAGGAGTTAGGATTGCTCGGCTGCTGAAGGAAGGAGCTCGTCTTCTCACTGTGGAGTTCAACCCAGAGTTTGCTGCTATAGCTAAACAGATGTTTGAGTTTGCTGGAGTGCAAGATAAGGTGAATACCATTTGTCTCCAATTTGTATGAGGAAGCAATACATGGAGATTGGGACTTTACCTATAGAAACAACATGAATAGGTTTACATTTGGTTTTTACTTGTCAAGCAAGTGTAACAACCTAAGTGTTTGGCAACATGCAGAGTTCAACCATCAGGCTTGATCATAAGAAAAAGCTACCAGTGTCCATGAAAAGGACCAAGGTCATCTGTGTTTCTGTATATACAGCACAAGCAAACTAAATTTGATAGCATTAGTAAGGGGCCCAAGTATGACACAGACCCAGCTGAGAGTCAGAATAGTTTGAAGTCAAGGGTTTGGGGGTGTGTGTGACCAAAATAATCAGGGCTGTTCTCCAAAGTTCTTTGTTATGTGAGACAGCTCATAAAAAAGTGGCATTATGTGCAATGGACTTCAGATGAGATGTACTTACCCAAATCTAGTTGGTCACTATATGTATATAGTACATACATATATAAATTTATATGTATATAGTATCTACATATATATATATTTATACATATATAAATTTTGTGCAATCTGAGGTGTCTGAACTCTGTGCAGTTGGTTAGCATGCAGGTATTTCCAGTCTACAACCCAGCTCAGCCCAAGGCTGAAATCTACATCAGGTCAGGGGATTCATGCTGAAGAAGTGCCTGTCTGTTCGACTAGACAAATCACTTCAGGTGATAAAACCAGAGGAAATAAATCCCACCATGAGATCTTCCAATGTGTTTCTTGACTTCTTGAAGAGAACCTGAAGCACTAGCAACATCTAAAATTGCATTTTCCCCATCTGATTTAATTTCCCAATCAGCTATGAGTCATAAACCAGACAGATTTCCTTACCACTTTTTTCTTTCACACACACAATATGGCTCTTGCTTGACAAATGAATGTGCAGCAGCTTCTTTCAGTCTGGCCACAGTTTAAAATGAGCTAGAGGCACACGCTTTTTCTTAATGGTTCTCAATTGATTCAGATGGATTTGCATTTCAGGTAAGACTCCTAGAAGGACCTTCAGATGAAATTATTCCCCAGCTGAAGAAAAAATATGAAGTGGATACTCTGGATTTTGTCTTCCTGGACCACTGGAAAGACAAATACGCACCAGACACCATCCTGCTTCAGGTCAGTTTGCACAATTTCAGTCTTAAAAGCAAAGTAGCAAATGCCTTGGTGTCTGTGAGGCCTATATTCTTTGTGAAGGACTAAATCCTCTGTAAAATGAAGAATGTCAGCCAAAATAGAAACCTTAGATCCTAGAAAGGATCCCAAACTTTTGTTAGGGACAACTGCTGACAAGACATAGCTCAGGACTTGGCAAATACTGTTGTACCATTTTGTTTCTTGAACAATCCTAGCTGAAGGAGTGCATGGTCTGGGTCTTAAGCTCCCTAGAAGGAGTGTCTACATGGTCACTAACTGGAAGATTTGACCCAAAACCATCCTGATCTGGGGAGCAGGTGAGACTCAGGACCTGCTCCATTTCCTTAATTTCCTCAGTACTCCTTTTTTGCTGAGGGTCTGTTGTGCCAGCAGAGCCTTTGAATGAAACATTATTTTGGTAGCACAGCTGGGTATCATCTTTCTGAGAGTCTTTGCTCCACCTAATTGGTGGCAAAACCATCTTTGGAGGAGTGCAGACTGCCCCAGTTAGGCACTCACTGGGAAGTGCTGTTCAACTGTCTCCAGTCCTGACTATGGAAAAATTATGCTCATTCTTCCCAACCTGCCTTAACTATTACTATAAGCATTACAAAACGTGTAACAGCAGTAGGCAATGATTGATGAAGCAAATACTAAAGGACTTCCGGATATAAAGGAATTTTCAGGTGTTAAATAACTCAGATTGACAACATCTGTATCTGTCAACACAGCACATACGCTCTCCTAGCTTTCAGCTGCAGGCTGATAAGATTGTCTACACTGCCTGTATGTATGGAAGTGTAACTTTTCAATTGTTTTCTTCACAAATAAATTCACATTATTTTCTCATCCAGGCTCCCCTGGTTTTTAATTTCAGGTCTGTCCTCCAGATAGCTGTTTGAAAAGAAAATTTGTTTGGTGTTATGGGCAGCCAGTATTGAATTTGCAAATTGTTCCCTCTCTACAGTTATTTTGTGCCCAGAAAATGTTTTGTTTTAAACTGGCTGTGTAAGGATGACTGAGCTCTTTCCACTGGGAAGAGCTAGTGTTTCCGTATCAGAGCCTAACCTTCACAACACAGCCAAAACAAACAGGTAGTTTAGTTCCATCATAGTGGTCAGTCTGATGCAACTGTGATACAAAGTTGCAAAAATCCCTTACGAAATTAAGAGGAGAAGGATAAATTAAAGATAATCACATTTTCTTAGCTGTTACAGACCTTCTAACATGCAATTTTGGCATGTATTGCAATATGAATATCCAATAGGAAATGTAAAATATTCAGATGAAATGTACACCAAAAGTGACCCAGACAGCATCCCTGACACGAAAAGCATCTGAAATCCTAGTGACCAGTGGAATATACAGCATATTGTCATCTGTAGGCTTCTATAAGCTCTGCAATAGAAAGGGACCAGAGGGTATTTGCTGTCTCTAAAATTGCTTCTTCTGTACTGACCAGTATGGAGTCACCAGAGGCAACAGCAGAAAGCTGAACAGTATGCACAGCACTCTCAACAGAACTTCTCTATGTATTGGGAGCAACAAAGCCCACCCCCCTTGTTTTGGCTACAACTGCTGCCTGTAACCACAGGATAACAACCAGCCTGATTAACTACAGACCATTTTAAAACAGCTGGCAAGCTCAGATAAGCAACTTCTGCTAGACAAAAACACCAAGAAAAATTAGGTTTGTAGGTTAACTGAGGATAAACATTGTACTTGAAGTATTACAAGTTAATTATGCCTCGTGGAAATGTGTCAGTGATCTTCATTGTGCAAAGGCCCTGCTTCATGCCCAGCTCCTGAACAAAGTGGCAGAATGTACAGGGTGAAAGGAAAATAAGCACAGAAAATCTCTTATTCATTTAGATGTTTTGGAGTTTTGCTGAGACTGGCCAAGCAGACTGGTCCATGGCAGTCTCTCAGGTGACCTTAAAAACCACTAAAGTATTTTTATGCCATATTAAAAAAGTTTTCAAACTCAAGCATGAGAGCCAAAACAAAACCCATCTTTCTGGTCATGTAGACACAGTTGGACATGTGCCCAAACTGCACACCACCACTGCACTTGATTTGCTGTTTCAGGACCCAAATGATCCAACATGTCATCGGTATCTGTAATGAGATTGTTTAAAAGTTAGCATATTAAACATGCCCACAAAGGATTAGAGTTACTCAGCTTCTCCCATGTCTTTTCTTCTCTCCAAACCCGTAGTATGATGGGGTTCTGGATGCAGGCACTTGAGTATGACATGGTTTAACATGAAAGCACATTACATTCAAGCAAATGTCTGCTTAACAGCCACCATGAAGCAATTTCTCTTCTTTCTAGGAATGCAACTTGCTGAGGAAGGGATCGGTTCTTCTGGCTGACAATGTCATCATCCCAGGAGCTCCAGAATTTCTTAACTATGTTCGCAACAACCCCCATTTCCAATGCACTAACTACCCATCTCATCTGGAATATATGAAAGCTGGTGATGCTATGGAAAAGGCAGTGTTTCTGGGATAAAGAGGGCCATTAATACTCAATCATGTAAGCGCAACTGCACAAGTTAATTTTTCCATGCTTTAAATTTTGGGGTGTGTTTTTTTTCTTGTATTCTGGAGCCTGTAATTAAAGCAAGTGCTAGTGGAGATCACTTTAGACCAGGCAGAAAACAAAATCAGGAGTAAGTAGGGTAACTGCTCAAAGGTCTGTTCCATTGTTTCACATAATTCAGCAAACCCAAGGTGTTGCATGTTGCCTTGACCAACAGGTCATCAGACAACACAGTCTGTTATTTTGAGCTCAAACCTGATCAACCACAGTTTGGGCTTAGGGCGAGGTGGAGAAAGTTACTTCAACTTCTGAAGATACGTATCCCCAAGCTGACCTAATTAATCATTATCAAGAGTGGAAAAAAGCATGCGTGTTGTGAGAAGACCATTTCAGGAGCCCTGGTTTTGCTAAATTACCAGCATGCTACTTAATGCAATGAAGGTTCCTATTGTGCTGTGATACACTTCTGCATTGTTACTGCAAAAGTTAACCACTGCTATGTAAGAGAGAAGGGCACGGACTGAAAGAAGACAGACCCATGCAGCGAGAAAACAGAACAGAATCTTGCAGAAGACAAAGAAATAAAGTCATTAATCTGTCCATGAAGAGGTAGGGAAAACTGGAATAGTAAACAGGTTAAAACTGGAACAGACAGAGAACAGAAGAAGCAGGCTCTTTCCAAAGGAACACTAAAACCTCCAAAATGACATAATATTTGACCTTGAGAAAATGTTGTTTATCCCCTCATATTTACTTATCCTCTCATTAAATTGTGTAGACATTGTATGTGCTTTTTAGGAACAGGGCAAGCTGCTTGTTACTCTGAAGTGCTGTGTATGTTTAAGATGCTATATAAAAATAAAGACCAGAGAGAATGGGTTTTACCAGGAGTTTGCTGCACACCCTGGTTAACCTCAGTGCTGGTAACACTATGTGAATAGTGAGGGTTGTCCCTGAGAAGACAATAACCCAAATCTGAAGTCTCTTACTCACCTGAACAGTGCAGAAATCCACTGGCATTCTGGCATGTCCTGCTGTGATTATATGAGGCAATGGTTGCATTTATAAATAAACCCTAAAAAACAATAGAGCTGGCACGTGACTTCATTTCCCATGAATTCTGCACTGCACTTGGGATTTCCAGCCTTGCAACAGCCACAGAAAGATCTAACAATTGAAAACAAGAGTGAAAAATCAGGGAGAACCATTCTCATTTTCCCATTATGGATTCTTTCAGACCTGTCATCAGCTTCTTCCGTTTACCGCCCACCTTACTGAAGTGGTGTCTCCTCTGGCCTATGTGGTACAGAAAATCCACCTCCAAGACACCAGTCATGAGCCTAGGATTGCCCCACAGTATGAAGGAAAACTAGAACATACTCAGGTGACAGGCAGTTTAGAAATGGACCGAGCAAAGCATGGTGACCCAGCCAGCTTGTAGTGTGTACATTTCACAGCAATATAAGAAGGCCACGTTATGAGAGTTTCTTCAGCAATTTAAACTCTGTCACACTGAGAAAAACAAGATTTACTATACTGGATTAGATTATGCAGAGGCAGCCCCTTGTGACTCTGTTGTGTTGTCCTGCGTAGGAGCAAACTCTGAGCTCCAACATTTCCGTCTTACACTGTGAATAAGTTGATTTATTCTGTAAGCTTGCTCAGCACCATGTCCTCTTAGTGTCCAGGCTCAACTCAAAGTCACTGGGCCAAAGTCCTTCAGGAGGTTCCAAGGAATTTGCGCAAAACTTGCAAAAGAAAGTAACCATCAAGCAGACTGACATGCATAAATTTACAGAGCATACTGGGAAATTTGGATACATACTGCTGACAGGCATTCTTTTATGATACACCTAAGGCCAGGACCCCAAATAATCCTGTTTTGTTTCTAGCTTTAAACACCTTTGCACCTAATAGACACTCCTGCCATAGCAGGGCACTTCACACCTACTTATGAACAAACCCAAGTCTCAGATACATGAAGGATGTGAAAAGAGTAAATGGGTAGAATGTTCTCTGCTTTACAAGGGAGGATCAGAAAAATGCATTCCTGTCGAATTAGCATGGATATTTCAAGAGATGCATTAGTGAATAATGTATGTGTAATATACGTGCAAATATAACAGCCACCTTTTTGTATAAAAGAGGTATTTTAATTCAGTAGAAAGTATCTCCCACATCACAAACTGTGAAAATAACCACAGTGTGTGTATCATCGGATTATTTACCAAATTCCACACCAAGAACATTTTTTCCACTTGACCACACTTCTGAAATGCCTTTAATTATTGGTGGCAAGGGATGAAAAGGAAAAAGCCCGACTCAGTTTGCTTGACTGACAACTAGAAAAAAGGCTTTTGGTCAGTTGAGCAAATATGATCTGGAGTCACTGACACATAAATGTGAAACCTCCCTGGGAGAAAAGTTACTTTTCAGAATAATGTTTTGAACTCTGGCAGAACCAAAAGGTGGGCACTGGATCTTCCAATTCATATATATTCTAAAAACCTGCTGAGTGTTACTGCAATATTAGCATATTGCAATTAGAAGACACAACCTATTCCTTCACAAATCTGTTATGCAACTGCGCATCTGGAAGCATGTGTTTAAAGAGCACCCACTGAGAGGGTGCCACAGATAGAAAGCTCCCAACGGAAAGAACTCCCTTGAAACACCACGTTGCCTTCAGCAAATTCTCACAACTCATCACAAATGGTTGATCCCACCAAATACTGGTAATTCAGATCTATTCTCCAAAATGACAGCTACTCTCTAGGTTCTCTTCATGACTCGGGCAACACCTGAAAGAGAGGCCTGGTTTCTGCAAGGGCCTTTTTGTTATCTCAGAGGGACATGGTGTTGTCTTCCAAAATATACATAATGCAGTGATGCATGCTTACTTGGTTGAGCAGTCAATCAATTAGGAATTAGTTGTAAGGTATCTTATGAATAACAGCTAACTACATTTGCTGTTCATGTACATTAAACATAGTAAAAGTTTTAGTCTTTGCCTCTGGCTGTGCAGGTAACGATCCCATTATAAAACAACTTCCCACTGCAAAAAATGCTTCTGTCAGCTTGTACCAGAATGAGATTCTGCCGTTGCTGTGCTTCGGTTGCACAGAGAGCTTCACAGTAAAACACTGGGGAAGAGACCTCTGTGGACAGAATATTCCCGCAAGACACTCCTGAAACCTGGAACAGATGAGGGCTGTGATATTTCTTACCCGTTGTTACCAGCTTAACTTTTCACCTGCAGAACTCACTGCTTCCATGTGCCCAACCTGTGATAAGCTGGAAATGAAATCACTTTGACAGCTACAAAAGGTCAGTTGTAGAAACAACATATTTGTTTTAGCTTAGTACCTTACCTACAGCATCTGTTTTTCATTGCTGTATTAGTGTATCCATAAAGAAATAAATAGATTCCTCATTGCAGCAGAACACTGACAATACCGAGGAACACGATGCTAAGTCCAGAAGTCTCCATCTTACCACAGCACTTGTGAAACAAAATCCTGCAGCTGCAAGAACAGAACCTGGAGATGATTTTACAGAACTGCTGAGGATGCATTCAGGACATCTGAAATAAAGAGAGATGGCAAGCCTAACATGACCTTTCAAGTGCTGTTTGCAAGCATTTGTGAGCAAATGGAACCTTACATTAGTGTTGTGAATGGTACAGTCAGGAATTGAACACATGGCACATTTTGTTACTAGCTTTCCACTCACAGAAAACCTGACCTCCACTCTACTTGTAAGATAGACACTCTGCCAAGATTTACTGGGGTTTGCCATGCTTCATGTAGGCATGGCGGTCACTGTGATGTGTTTAGGTGCAGCCTCCCTACTGATCTTACCAACACAGATGAACGTGCTAGGGGAAGGCAGTCTGAAAAAGAATTAAGATCTGTCAGTAACCAGCTGTAACTTCAAACACATGATTGACTTCTCAGTATCAGGATTTTTCTCCCCCATATAGCAACAAATGTAAATTATTTGGCACATTCCCAATATAACCATTTCTTATGTCAACCAAATGGCACACATCAATGCAATAAAGATTTTCTGTTATTCTTACACTTACATTTATGAGAATACTTACACAGATTTCAGAAATAGGAAATCTTTGTAGAGTTACATGGATTTTATGACCAAATAAGGAAAAGTTACTAACTTCCCAAATGGAAAAGCCATCAGCAAGTTAGGCTTGTGGTCCCAAATGTGCAGGCATTTGAGTGGTGATGCAGATGTCTTTCCCACAGAAATACAAGTGCATATTAAAAAGGACAAAACCACCATGATTAACAGTTCAGGGTCATGCTGCAACTCCAGCATATGACAATGAATCAAAATTTTTTCAGCTATAGTAAGTTTTGGAGGATATTCCAGTTACCCTCACTACCACTGACATTTTACTAACACTGAGTACACTGAACTGAACTAGGGTTCAATAATCCCCTGCCACAGAAATCTGCTGCTCCAAAGCCAAAAAACATCTGATGTAACAAAAAGATAACCAATGGCACATGTATTCTTTCCAGGCATGGTTTATTGAAAACACACCAAATTGTTATCCTACATACCTGGTTTCTAACAAGCATTCTACTTGTCTGCATTATGGAAAGATCCTATAATAATAATACATTCTGTCACGGTAACATTTGTTCTATGAAAAGCATAATCCACCTTTTTTATTTTTCCTCTCCATACTTGTAAAATCAAACCATTCTAAGTGTTTCAGTTTATAGTACAGTGTAAATACAATGCAAAATCCCACCAGTCTAAACTACAGAGAGAATGTTGAGCAGTATTACAGAAAACACATTGTTGATTTTTGTTTTGTTCTCCTACCATGAAAATTTTAAGGCACATGATAGTTACAAACACATTAGCTACTAATTACCAGTAAGCTTCTTAGTCTAGTTATTTTGTTTTTCTGAACAGTAAGAACCAGATTGGCAGGCCTTGTAGTATCTGCACTAGCTTCCTCCTCACCTTGGACTTCAGAACATCCTACCCTGATGTAAAACTTAAGACCGAAAAAAAAAGGTTCGTAACAGCTTCCCCTTAGGATTTCCCCGAAATGCACTAGATTAGTTACTGTACCAATAAACCAGAGAATTTCTCTGTCAAAGATAAGGAAACACCAGATTTTAGGGGCATCAAAACAAAGAAATTTTGCAAGGAACTACTCCTATATAAACACCTTGAAAACCTGTGAGAGCACGACTCTATCCCAGCACAAAGCTGCTGGCTGAAGTTATTGGCACACTGGTTGTCACTGAGCAAGCAGTTGCACAGCAGCAGAAGCTTTAACCACTCTAATGCACCCACTTGGCTTCTGCAGCTTTGCTTACTCGCAGGGTTTAACATGCACCACTCACGAGCAGCTGAGCCCACATGCTCAACTTTAAGGCAAGCAACAAGGTAACTCACCACCTTCAACTTCATGGAACTGCTCAAGGAGTGAAAACTGCTCTGCTAGCACAAGGCTTGTGTGCTAGAAAGCACTACTGAAAAGTACTCAGAAATGTCAAGAACTCACCAATCTGCTGTTACAAACATGCCACCCCCTGATGTGTCACAGTGAGGCAGTTCCTAGTCCACAAGTCAGTCCCTTTTGTGATGTTCTGGCAA
Organism: Loriculus beryllinus; assembly: GCA_039877255.1. Taxonomy (NCBI): domain Eukaryota; kingdom Metazoa; phylum Chordata; class Aves; order Psittaciformes; family Psittacidae; genus Loriculus; species Loriculus beryllinus. The sequence continues at coordinate 53,172 of JBCJKH010064970.1, forward strand.
CAGAGACAAGATTTGCTTTCCTGATACAAATGTATTCAGAATTGGTATGTCTGAGTGCACAAGGGTAGAACTAGCACAGGCAGGTATTTTGCCCAGAAGACACTGAAGATCAGGACCTGTGGCTGCCCAAGCTGTTCTCTGGGGAGCATTTCAAGCTGGCAACACATCTTGAGTTGTCAAGTTACACTGATGGCTAAATTGCTACTTAACTCCATGACTGAAACAAAATGTCCTTAAGCCTTGCCTTTCCTCTCTCCTCCTCGGGTTCTGCAAACAGACAGACCAACCTGAGAAGCTGTAAGCACAAGTACAATTGCTCACACACTCAACAACCAAACTTGATGCTTCTCCAGCGGAATCTTGAGACACAGTGGGTTTTTTTTAAAACCCCACAGCTCAGTGAGGATGCTGGGAGATGTGCAAACCTTCCTGGGAAGAAAGCTCTGCAGTAATTGCACACCATCAGGAGTTTCCCTCTCCCCGGTGTTATCTCAGCCCTCAACTGGGCCACATCAGATATCCTCCTCCTCTTTAGCAGGAGGCTTTCAACACCACTGCTTCCTTTCACAACCATCCTTCCCACTAGAATCTCTGCAGGTAGAATTCTCTTCTTCCCCAGCCATTTGCAGGCAGGTCTCCTCCAGTTTTCACAGTGAATCCAACAGGAAAAGGGGAGGTCACATACCTGAGCCCTAAAAAGCACTGCCTGCCTTTTAGCAGGATACTCTAGACCTTACTGCAGCTTTAGTCACACACACTGCCACATTCCCTTCTTTACATACAGTACCTGCTGCCAAAATACAACAATTACAGGTTCATCCACCCACATCCCAGAACATTCCAGCTCAAACAGTCAAACACTTGCACCAACAAGGGGAGAGGTTAAGCATAGGGGTGGGCACACATCCCACCACTGAGCTTGTGGCATTAAATCAAGAACATTAAATCACCAGCCTTGCTTCGAAGTATCTTGCTCTGGACTTCAGCTGGTGGGCTGGTAAGACAAGGTGATAGTGTCACATGCAAATCACCCCCAAATCCATTTTCCTTCCTCAACATCCGAACAACAGTTTGTTGAGAAGACAAAAAGCCACAGTAATGTAAATGATGGGTTATTGCTACATACTGGGCAGTTAGTTTTTTTGTAAGGCATGGGAAGGATGGGGCTAAGATGTGTGATTCCCAGGGGAAGTCTTGGCCCATGGACTCGGTATCTGTCTTCCTACATCCTTTGCTTTTCTGCAACAACAAGCCATGTTGTCAGCTCACAACCATGCTGGCTGCCATGAACACTCACCCCAGGAGAACAAAGAACAGTTTGCTACAATGACCCTGGGCAGCCCATCTAACCTGATAGGGAGCTTTGCCTGTCACAGGATGCGGTGTAAATACAGAATGGATTTCTGGGGGATAGGGTCTGAATTTGCCTCTCAAATACTCCTCAGTGTTTTCAGCCCACTAATGACAGATTCCAATCCAGATTTTGAGTGCCCCACTGAGAGCCATGTGATATCTGGGATAGAAGGTCATGGACATAATTGGCCCCCGTCACTCACTTCCCCTTTCCTGCAATTTTCTCTGTTAACCTCTTGCTGGCTTTGAAGTATCTGTACAATAACTAAATCACAAAGTCTTAGCAGAGACTCCTTTCAGCAGTCAGGTCTTTATTTTAAATGAACTTTTGCTCAGACTCCTTTGGTAAATATATGGTTTGAAGTAGATCAGGGACAGACTGACAGCACGGCCCTTCTCCTACACTGTTCCAGTCAGCTACAAAGCAGGTTCCATTGCTAATTACTGAACTTTTTTAAAAAAATCCTTTCATATACAAAAAGAATACACCAAGTACATAACCAAAAGTGATATAAAACTCTTCTGTGTAGCTTGGTTAAAAGGGTCTCCGCGTATTGGCAGAACAAGTATGAAAAGAGCACCATTGATATAATATACAGTCAGACTACTTATCTGGTTTCACTGCCACACTTCATGTCTACACATAGAGACACTGCCCCGACACAGATCATCACAGACGTATCTCTTTGCTTCCCTTGATCTGCTGAGCATCTTTGGCCCAATAGGACTCTCATGCAGCTGAAAAAAACAAATCTTTGCTACCTTAATTTGCTCCAAGCAACTTCACCTTCCCAGGATCCAGAAGTGACCACTGAAACGTACCTGGAAGATGAGGGTCAAAAAGGGAGAGTGTGAAGGAGCACACACATCATCCAAATCACTGACAGCTTCTGGCATCAGTCTTTTTCCCTGAATTAACATATGCTTCCCTCTCTTGCAAGCTACTTTACATGGTTTTGTTAACCTATCCTCTGCACAACAATATATATATATAGATATATAGATTTATTTATTTATATATATGTATTCATGTCAAATTTTTAATATACTCAAGAAGATACAAAGCTCTTGGTACTTGTCTTTTTTTTTTAGTTTTTAAATTTTTTTTACAAAAATTTTAGATGTGTACTATTACAGTATATCTGGGGGGAGATGAGGTTGTTGGGTATTTCCCCTTTTTAATTACAAAGGAAACGGCAGGCACTGAAAATTGCAAGTGATGTTTGCTAGATTCAAAACTGTGCTTTCCAGTCACACCGTTTTTTAGGAGCTTGTTTAAAACTGAATGTGGCAATCACAGAACAGTTGCAACCAAATCAGCAAAAGTCTTCTAATGCCATTAGTGAGACATTTGCTTCCTATTCTCATCTGCTGCCCTCCCTTGACCAATGCCTGGAGAAAATCAGTGATCTGAAGTCATTTAGTTCACGGTGTTACCAGGTACCATACATGCAGAATATGTTCTCGTAAGGGAAAAAATCCCCCTCACACAAAGCAGGCCTTGGCATCTTTTAGGAGAGCCATTGCACATGGGTGGTTTTCACACCAAATGAAACATAAAATGTCAAAACAAAACCAAAGGGACACAGAAATAATGATGATACTGCCAAACCAGTTCCCTTTGTGGCAATTCTTCATCAGGATCTACAGCCCACAGCAATCACGGATTCAACAGTGACAAATTTACTATCAAATATAAGTGACAGACCCATCCAAAATTTATAGTGTGTTCAAAATGAGACACCCTACAAAAAAGCTCCTATTTCCTTCCACTGTGTTAACAGCTATGGCAAAAGAAATTGTTAATCATCATCAATGCAATTCTGGTACATTTAAAACGTAAAAGCTCCTTACTGCAACCTCTGAGAACATGAAAATAAAAAGCCAGCCAACTCCATTCTCAGCAGAGATTTCTGAACCAGGGACACTGAAACCTTCAATAAACTGCTTTTCAGTATGTGGAAATAAAAACAGAGCCATTACAGAATTCAAAAGGCAGAAGTACTGTACACCAGATTATAATGATAATATAGCAGTGTGAATGATATAGCTTACTCTAAAAGCAGGTTATACAGCTTGCATCAGTTTTGCCGTCCACTCTCCGGTTCATCTGACCAGCGTTTAATAGTTTTTGTTCTGCATTTTCTCCCTTTATTGAAATCCAATAAACCCACTCAACATTCCTGCACTTTCTGTGGAAACAATAACAGAAAACCTAAACATCTTTCCAAAAGCTTTTAAAAATGTTAGCTTCACAGTTCAAAAGAAATCCCCCCAACAAAAACCAAAACAATGACCCCCAAACCAGAAAAGTGCTATTATCTTCATGGCTACACCTACGATATTATTTCAGTCTCTCCTTCACTTGAGAAGCTGTCTTCTTTGCTGCCACATGACCTTCACTTCTCACACTTGGCACCATCCACACCAAGAGTCACCTAAGAACGCAGCCCACGAGAAGGAAGCTTGGGTTCTCTTTTCTTTCTTGCTTTCTTCTTGCAGGAGTGGGAGGGAGGGGGAGGTGGTGGCTATTTTGGATGGGAATGTAACTGAGTTAAAAAGCAAACTGTCTCGCTGTAAGGCATGGTGCTCCGGGGTTGGCAATGTTGTCAAGTCACTGTGTTTACTCTGCACATCCTCCCAGAACCTGCAGCCTGGTCAGTGATGCAGCGTCCTCCAAATCTGAATGGCAGTGGTGACTGATGAGATCCTCTGTTGTCAATTCAATGTTTGTTTCTCCCCCTCAATTAAAAAAAAAACTGTGGTTGGACTTCAGCCCTGCAAAACAAAGTCAAAACTGATTAATACCAGCAAGTAACATGACCTTGGTGATCTCCTGTGGTATGACAGCAACTGGAAATGCCAACCTATCCCCAATACATGGGCTCCTTATAGGGTATGACTATGAAAAAAATGAGCAGAGTCTGTACCCCACCTGTAAGCCTTCACTGCTCAAGAGGAGGAGTTGCAGGCACTACTAACATACACTTATCGCAGCTCCTCGGCTGAGCCAACCAGGCTGTCTACGCAGTACTGACTAGGTATGGGGAGCTAACAATGCCAGGACTGCTTCGTGGCTACGTAGGAGTACTTGGCAATGCTGAAAGACTGCTCTGGGCAGGTGCTCCCAACCCAGAGCAGAAACAACCTGTATACACTTCACAATTACACTAGACTCTTAGAAGAAAGAAGAGGGGTATGGAAAATCCACCAATACGACCCAAAACCACAGTTATCTCTCCCACTAACGCAAATGATTTCCATGTAAAATTTACGGGGGTGGATGATGCTCTGTGTTTTGGAATTTGGGCCTTTAAAGGCCTATTGTCTGCTCTGATGGGAAAGTTGCCCAGTGCCTTCCTGAGAGTCACTAAGATTTTCCTTCAGCTATAGCCAGGGGCACAAAACCTGCTGTTCCAAGCATAGCATCACATATGATGGAGTGCCAGAAGGTATAACCAGGGTAAAGGGCTGTCTAGCAAGACAGCAGGAGACAGATTAGTAGTGGCAGGAGTGAAGAAAGGCCAAGGACAATACTGAGGAACTTGGCACGTGGCAAAGGCAGAGAACAAGAAAGCAACAAAAAGGCACCTTTCTTTAGTGACAGGAAAAATAAAATACAGAATTGAGAAGTGGGAGTTGTGGGTCATTGTTAATTGTGTGATCAAAATTATCTCTCCTTGCAAAGTAACTTGTGTAGAGCCAGCAGCTTTCCTGCAGTTGGGCAGGGCTGTGCAATTCATGGGAACCTCGAGGGACATTCATAAATAGTCAAGGATATGCTTTTCCTTAAGTGTCAGGCTAATCCTTATAATGAGCACAGAGGGAAAAAACATGGTTGGAAGTAGAGCACAATATTAAAAAATTCATTCCCCTGGCCTAACAGCAGAAATCTTTCACATTTCAGCTGACAACCGATCATTCACAATATCAATTTTCTGCCTGGTTATTTGACAGGTTACTTTTTAATCAAACAGTGGTGTTTGACTGCATTTCATTAAAGATACATTGAATAAAAACACCGCTTTTCTTAACTGCATTTTCAATTGTCTGAAAGGACCCAGTTAGCAGTTAGCCTTGAGCCTCCACAGCCATACATATCATGCACGAGACAAGTTAATCACTAGCACCAATTACCATTAAAAGGACCTACCATGCATGCAAATTAGACCCAGGAGTCAACAGGCTGGGGTTTAATGTCACGGGCATCCACCAGATTCACCGAAGCCCTGTTACTCCTGTTAATGTTTTTCCTATTTGTGTCATTCTGCAGCACAGGGTGAGGAGTTAAAGGCAAAACAGAGCGGATTAATCAAAACAAAACCACCAAACAAGTCAGCTTGTAAAGAAGCACAAGGGAAAATTAGTGGTAAAGGAAGAAACAAGATCAGCAAAGGCACAATACTGACAAAAGCATCTGCAACAGCCAAAGGCTGCACCTCCCTGCTATTGGTATCCACGGTTCTTGGCCTCTCTTGAGCCTCAGAGCCACAGCTATCCAACAGATCACAAGCCAGAGGACCCCACAGACACATTTCTCTTTCACAGCACAGGGAAAAGGATGACTAGCAGCTACTCAGTTCTATCCAGCTGACAGCATAGCAGCCCATATCTTTGGTGTGTCCACAGGCCAAATTCAGGTTACCCTCTGGCCTTACAACCAGGCAAGTTAATATAGGCCAACTGATACAGCAGGACACCTTCGTAATTCATTATCTATAGAAATATTTTTCTCCAAATCACATCTTTACTTCCCTTGTCCCTGATAACAGTGGGTTTTCTTTTCAATTTACTGAAGTTTGCTTTCACTCAACATGAATCATTTGGATTTTCTGATCTTTTCAGCAACATGCTGAAGGTTATTAAGGCCAGCCTTCTACAGACAAACAATAGTGTTTCCTACTCCTGACTCTTGTTTTCAACAAATCCTCCCTTTCTCCTTGAAATTACTTTCCCAGAGGAAAACACAAGCTTGTTTTGAGGCCAGGGAGAACTGATGGCCACGGCATTAATAAACTCCCTTTAAAAGGTCTACTGGAAAGCTATAGCAATGCAACAGAAATTACACAGAGCCTATTAAGCCACACTTGCACACAATCCACAGGACAGTGCTCTGTGAAGTAAGATTCTTTTAATCAGAAAGTTGCCCAAGTTTGTTTTAGAAGGCCACACATGACTACGCATGCCTCTCTCTCTCCATCTCCTTTGCCCGTGCCCATAAGGACTGTGAATGAGTGTTGAAGAAAAGACTACTGTTCACCACCCTGCTGTACACACAGATACCCAAGATCACACCTACTTCCCTTGGTGAAAACAATGAAGCAGTGCGACAATGTGAAGTGACTATTCTCAGAACAAAGTCTGAGCACAGTTACACACTTTAGGACTAGGGAATGCTGTCTGGACAAGGATGACAGAACAAACACTTTCTATTTTTACAACCTCATCCATTTACAAGAACACAGTGATTGCCTGCATTTGCTCCCATGCTGGAAAGCAGCATTTTGGTTTTGTTTCTAGTTAGCCAAGGGTTGAGTTACAAAATAAACGCCAAAGCCCCTTTACAGCCCCCTGGTGAGTAACTACCCTGTATTTCTTGCTGAGGACACCAGGCTTTCTTTCTCTTACAGGCACTAACTAGCATTCAGCAATAAGAGGAAGCTCACTTTTAAAGGTTCTTTCTCCGAGGCATCTCCTGTGTTATCACTGGTCTTGTATTTGCGCTCCTTGTCTCGGTGATCGATGGTGGAGTACCCATCTGAGAAGAAATAACATGACAGGCATGAAACACAAATAAGAGCAGAAACATAGCTGATGCAAGCAGAATTCTTCAGCAAAGAAGCAGGAAAATAAACCATCACAACCCAAAGATGCTGGCAGCCTGCTTTTCACATGAGCTCCAGCTCTGAAATTGCATTTTTACCAGCTAAAAACAAAACAGAAAAGCCCCTTTTTATAGCATTGCCAGATGCTGACATTCATAAGCAAGCAGCCCTGTTTTCATCCCAGCCTGCTGCACTTTTTAGTGAGCCAAAGGAAAGCAGCAAGTTGTCATCTCTATGCCCTTTGGCTACTGAGCTCCAAATTCAGCCCAAATCTTGTGCTCCTTGCTTAGCAGTCTGATTAACTGGCTGTGCTCATTCTCTCAATGCTCTGCAGCATGTTCCCACTCTTCCTGAGCCTGACCACTACTAGCAGGACATGACAATGATTTAGAAGAGTCCCCTTCAGAACCCTGAGAAAAAGGGCCTATTGAGTTGGAAGAAATCTTGATGCAAACCCTGCTGTGCTTGGACTGTCTTTCATTACAAAGTGGCACCTGTTGGTGCTTTTTCTGCTGACTAAGAAACAATCTGAAAGCCTGAGGAACACAAGAAAAGTGTGAGAGGGTTTTATAAAGCAATGGCTCTAATTATTTCAGAACCTTTGTTTTGAATCATTGTCAGCTAACACAGATCTTTATTTTCCTGATGCACCACATTTCCCTTATTATCAGTGACAAACAGATCCTCTTGAGCTCTGCTTTGACAGCTTTGTAATCTGGAGTAAATGACACTCAAATTTGTAGCTCCCTGCAGGCTTTTGTCTTCCCCTATATAACCGAGGGATCATTAATGTTTTCATGTCCTGACAAACTGGGTTCTTAGAATACCACAAATAGAACAAACTCAGAATGCTCCTCACGGTTCATTTCTTGCCTACAACAGGTCATTAAGAATAAGTAAGTTATGTTTTTTGTGGGTTTCCCATGGCAGAGGCACTGTTAATACACGACACACACAGCCAAGACCAATTGGGACCAAACGCAGCCGCAGAGCAGGGCCCTACCTAAATGATGCTTATGCTGGCCATGGCCAGGTTAGTTTTAAAAAGGCTGTAGCTTTCCTATGCACCTCATGAATCCAAGTGCACACAGACCTACAGCAAGCACCTGAAGTAGCATCTATTTATGTATGTATGGATAGTAACAGATTATTTAACTGCACTGCCTAAAAATAACTGAAATATTTTAGAGTTACACATGTAGTACACAGATCTTAAAACATGAAAATAATTGCTACATAGAGCTTTACTAACAATTACTTGTTGACAATGAAGATAAGATGGCTAACATTCTTGGCTATTTGTTTCAAACAAAAAAGAGAAAACCCAAAGGCTCCCACAGCTGCAGCCAGCTACCCAGCCAGCAGTTGTGGAGGAATGCATGACCATTAATTCTCCTTCAAATGACCAACATGAATACTCCTGGCAAGTCATATCCTAATCTAAAGATTCACCATTTATTTATGAGGAACTAGTTCACACAGATATGTACTTAAATGATGGAAACATGCTGACTTCCTAGAGAAATCAAGCTTACCATAACTGAATGGTAGCTTTTGACAATCTAGCTCAATGATGTAACAGATCACTTTGCCTTTCTGTAGTGCCATCATCGTGGGAGATCCACAAACAATTTAGATGAATTGCCATGATACAAAGGAAACCTTTAATCTGCCCCCAGAACAAAACAGCTACTAAATGAAGTCTGGCAGTTGCGATACTTATCAGGGAGCAAGGTCAGAAGTAACAATTGTAATCACAAAAAATTTAAAAGCAAAACAGATCTTTAATACCACTAAGAAAATTAACCCCCCAATTCTTAGGCAGGACAGCAGCAACAGAAAGATCAAGCACAGTGACAGTACTCTGCCAACAAAGACTGGTCAAAAACTTTGCTCTTCATATCTAAGTTCCAAGATATTTCACAATTCACACTGTCAGCTCACTGTTGTGTGGTCTGCATGCAAACAGTGCCACACACACCATCATTAATGGATTATGTGTTTCTAAAACCCACACACTGTGCTGTGACACTGTCAAGATAAGCAGTAGTGGAGATGGGAAGCTCATGATCTGACCTAATAAAATGACAAGTATCTTCAAGGAGGCTGCATCAGAGAAGTAATACTTCAGTGCCCTAAGGACCACAGCTCTCCAAAGAAATTAGACAATACTTCTCCTATGTTTCAGATTCATTCTAAGAAGTGATCAAAATTAACTCTGTTTCAGTTGCATAAATGATACCTTAGACCAACTGAATGCATAAACAAAAGTTACACTGGTCAATAGAGGCACACCCCATTCTTGGCTTGTTAATTCCTCTTTCTCAACTTTTCTGTTGTCTTCTGTATTGCTTCACTGACCATCTCCCTTTCACTCTGCAGCAACATTTTTATGTCATCACGAATTACAAGACTGAATGCCTGCTCAGTGTCAGTCCATCTGTGCCCTGACACAGCTCTCAATTTACAGAGATCAAACCTCTGGTCCCATCAAAAGGGAGGAGGAGGAGAAAGGAAAAGTTATACCAGAAGATGGGCACGCAGGACAACGGCATCTGAACAATTTTCAGCTGCCATATGCTCTTCTCTGACTGTAGGTTGACTGAGGCACAGATACAGTTTTAGAGAACTCTCAGATTTGGCACACAACCTGGAGATCACAGTTCTGCTGCTTCTATAGACAGCCCAGGGTCACAGCCACGCCTCAGGCAGCACCCTGACAACAAACACTGATCATCTTCAGATTACTTGGTGCAAAGTCTCTTCTCGAGAGCTGATAAAGTCTGACAGACCTGCACTGTCTCTGCACTAGGCTGTCCAGGGCATCTCACACTAACTCATAATACAATGTTTTCTTCCATCCTTCAGGAGTGGAAAAAAAGAGAACAAAACCTCCAGAACAGAAGACCACAGTGAAGTTAAAATCAGAAAATACAGTCTAGTATTGCAAGTATACCCATGAGACAAAAACCATATGGCTTTTAGAGAAGCCCGAAGTTGTTATTCCGGTTCCTTGGAATTAATAATAGTACACTGGATAATTTAGTCCCTTCTCAGTTGACCTCTGAAACAGCACAAAGTTATATTCCTATTGGAGTTAAAAGACACTCAAGAGTTGTGGTCAAGAAAACTTGACAGATTTCATCTTCTAGCAGTGATAAAACAAAGGGAAAACAGAACAGCCCAGGGAATCTGCCTGATGTTGTACACACTGTTAATCTGCATTTCATCTTGTACTCAGAGCTGTACCAGTAACTCTTGAAAGCATAAGGCCAACAATTAATACTGAACCAATAAGCCACCAGCACTGCCTAAACTGCAGCACCTGTAAGCACACAGCTATCCTGCCAGGCAATCTTCTCACAAGTTATTTTCTTCCATTGTGAGAACAAATGTTTCAGTGCTCCCTTAGGCAAAACTCGTATGGACAGTTGATTCACGGCAGGTGGTATCTCATTCTTCTAAGAACACAAAAGGTAACATACCTGTCATTTTAACTTCAGAACATGCCTGGCTTTCAAGCTGGATTCTAACTTACTATTTTTTTCAGCTACCATCACAATAACAGGTATCAAACGATTTTGTTTAGAGGCATTAAAACAGGTATTTAAATAAAAATATCGTTAGCTGGAAGAAGCAAATTCTCAAGAGACCACACAAGCCCTTTACCTACGTTGGTAAACAAAAACCCCCCTTCCTGTACCAGTCTTAAACTACAGAGTTTATTAATCTCAAAGCACTTCAGTGACAGTAGGTGGCTGTTCTCTGTCTACAGGAAAAGCCAGGCTTGGCTAGATGCAGGTAAACGAAAAGTGAAGCCAGGAATATCATACACACTAACTTTTTCTGGTGTTACCTACAGAAAAACAAAGGTAGAATGGATTTAAACACATGCTTTACTTTTACACTGAAGTAAATTTTCAACTCTTTTTTCCTTCTGAATCCTCAGGCTTCCAGATCTGTAATCTAGCCGCCTCAAGGGCCAGAGATTAGAACGAAACCTAGGTCAGCACAATTCAATATATGCTTAAAGTAATGGAGAAATTGGTGTGTCTGCTCTACTAACAGATAAGAGAAAAAGAAAAAAGAAAAAAAGAAAAAGAGAATTTAAGAGAAAAAGAAAAAAATGGGGGAGGGGGAAGATGACAACCAAGCTTTTGTAAGGTAACATAGTGCTTTTAAATGTCAGCTTTACCCATCTGTAATAATATCTCCTAGAGAAATAGCTGAACTTTCCTGTGAGTGACACTGTGCTCTATCGAAACAGACAGAGTTTGATCTATGGCTGAATTCACCTGGGCCAAGTTCATCCATAGGTATCATATCACGACTCCCAGTCTTCTCGTTATCTATAAAACAGAAATGTTGAAACGACTTGAGTTACATTTGCTTTTCTCGAAACCTAGTAGTTTCACATTAGTTACACGACCAGAAAGGTCCATAAAGTACTGAAGGCAGAGACTATTATAAAAAAACCCCACCAAACTATTCAACTGTTACCCATTCAGAAAGTTTGATTTAAGCTCTCCAGAGAGCTCATGTAATCCTTCTATTTTCTGCTTTGGCACTGTAATATAGAACTCCCTCTCTCCAAACAATAACAGAAACCCCAGTTCTGCTTTGGACTACCTTCCACCATTAACAGCATGTCTCTCCAGAATAGAAGAAAATGAAAACACGTAAGGGTGCAGCTTCACATTGCACACAATTCAATCTGGCAGTCTGCTGAGCCAACAGAAAAGCTAACCCACAAAGAAAACAATAAGTTTACTGTCAGATCAGCAAACAGACCCAAGTCATCCTCTTTCTGCATAATCTGACAGATTTGATCAAAGGAAGAGAAGGTGGAAACAGGGTAGTGTGGGGCTGTGTTTTCTGCAGTAATCTGCAGTTAACCAAGTAAAGTGCAACATGGCGAGTTCTGCTGAAGTAGATTTCTGAGAAGAAATTTTGACATCTGAGCATCAGAAACTAGAAGCAGACTCAGAGAAAAGGCAATCATAATGATATTAAAGCTGGAGCTACACCAGTGTTGGCATGGATGTGTGAGGCCTCATGGAAAAGCACGGACAGGTTTAGCTGGAGTTTAGCTGGATAAATCCTTCTCCAATGAAAAACCTGCTCAGGAGAGGAACAAGCACCGCCAAAATAGACACGTTTGTTCAGAAATAAAAAGACTCCAGTACTAGGCAGGGGTAAGGCCAAGGCCACTGCCTGGCTGAGATGAGATTTATTAATGTATAACACTGGCAAACAAGGCTGTTCTCTTCTTTCAAAGTGCCAACTCATGTTCATCCCAAATTCTTCCAGGAAGATTTAACTGCTTTTGTTGCATACAAGTTAAGAAAACAACATCAACAGTGTACATCTCACAAGGAAAGGAATATTACCCATATCCAGCTGAATAGGATCACACACTTTGGGACAGTGGACACATTTTTACCCCCTTACGCCACAACACAGATGTGGCAAATCCAGAAAAGAAGCAAAGTACAACAGAAAAAGTGACGAAGAGCAGAACTGACCTTGACTTTTATCCACCAGAGGCAAAGTGCTGTCATCGTAGGCAGACCTGCCCGCAGTACCTTTGGAACCCTTTGGTGTTGCAGAAGCAGACTAGGAGACAAAAATCACATAAATACGAAATTGCTACTCAGTGAAACTGAACAAGAAAAATAAAGCAAACAAAAGGATGGAGAGAGATTATGGAATACTGCTGAGCCCCTCATCTGCTGAGAATATGGCACTGGAGTATTTTTTTATTTTCATATAGAATTGTTGGTGATTTTTTTATCTAAATGGCCAATCACTGTTGGCCTGTAAATGGAGTAAAACCTTTTCACAAGGGAAGATCAGGAGGCTGCTTGTCAAGAACATGTGGCTGCCCTAGGTGCTACGTGGAATGTTTCAAATGAAATAACTAAGAAAAGACACACTAATTCTTCCTCCAGTAAAGCATGGGCATTCAGTCTATATGAGGTGCCAAACTTCCAAAACCTAGAGCTACATTTCACAGACCACTGAAAAGCATACCAGGCAAGTATATGCATGATGCTGTGACTGAATCATAGAATAACAGGATGGGTAGAGCTGGAAAGGACCTTAAGATCATCTAGTTCCAACCTCCCGGCCATGGGCAGGGACATTTCACCAAATAGAATACAAAACATAGTTCTATCACCTAGAAGAACAGAACCAAACCCCACAATCTATCAGACTGCAGTATTAGACTAAGTTATGACATATTTCACACAGGCATTTCCAGCATCTTTACCTGGAAGTGTGATTTATTCCACCCATCCTTCTGCAGGGCATTTCGTAGCTCTTTATAGCTCCAGATCATCTGAAGAATGTGAGATGCTGCTTTTGTTTCTCTGGGAGACTGGCTGATTTGCAAGATAAAATTAGATCTTAAGTATCAAGCAATGTAAGACTATTCATGTGCTGACCTTTTTGCACAATAACAACATCCAGAAAATACCTAGTATTCCATACAGCTAATTCTTTGAACCTCTAAGCTGTAAGATATATGTGAAATCATTCAGTGACTTAATCATACATACAGGTATTTGCTGACAAAAAAGAAAAATCCAAAAGCTGCAAATTGTGCAGATTTCTGGGTTTTCTCAGGTACTGCTGGGCAAGCACTGAGGCCAGGGTGATTCCTCTGTCCTCTAGCTGTCATTAATAAAAACCAGACAGATCCATCCTGCCTGGATTTATTTAGGAAAAGCCCAAACAAACAAAAAACCCCACTTGATTGGGAAACAAAACCAAAAAGTTCCAGGCCACTTCTCAAACCTTCAATCTAACTTACATATATTCCTCACAATTCACTGAAGTGGCTTCATGGTTTAAACTGCCTTATGAAGCAATCTGAATCAGCAAAAAGTAAGCGATTTTTAAAGAGAAAATTAAATTTCATCCATTCTTTACTAAGTCAGTACACAAGCACTCTCAGTAAAGTAACACTGGGCTCGATTCTTGGTGGGCCCTCACATTTCCTAACACTGCAACCCAACGAAGTCTTCAGCTACTCTCCCAAAAGATTGCTGAAAACTATCTATAAAGTCTAATGTCTAAAACATCTATAATGTCTGTTTAAGCTATATGGAACAAATTTATCTCTAAAGCAGTCAGAAGAGTTTTCAACAGAACCGCAGAGTGAAAATTTGTCACTTCAAATTACCACCAGGGCCCTTCAGCCAGAACAATTACTGCACATCAGTAACCATTTTATTTAAACAGATTTCATTACTGGCATTCCAGGAATGGAATGCTGCCACAAGAAAAAGGCCTCACACTAAAAATAAAGATCCTGGTTTCATGGCAGATGTCTGCTAAATGCATACATGGTGCTACAATGTATCTGACAAGGACCCAGCATATCTTAACATGACTGAAGTGACTACTCAATTTAGGTTTCAATCAAGTAAACCTAATAAAGGTGCTGCCTGTTTCTACTGCATATATATTAACTACTCTAAAATTAAAGCCTGTGAAAGGTTCGGGTGCTTGAATACTTTCAAAAAGCAAGAGCTGCTGTTCATAGTGACATTTTCTTGTTTGCTGAGAGCTCCTACGCATTTTGCTTTCAACTGTCACTTACCTTGACTTGCTGATAGCTACCAGCTTCTGAATGCCCTGTGTCTGGATCAGAGACCTTGCATTTTCCGAACTGTCAGTAATGATTTCATGGATGGTATTCAACACTGCAACCACTGTATCCTCTTCCAGGTTCTTTGCAGATCTCTGCTGCCTGCTGGGCAAATTTCTTACCAGCTCACCCATGGCATAACTACCTAGATAAAGGGATGAGATACCATTAGTCAGCCATAATAATCATTTGAGCTTCCCATCCTGAATGCTAAAACTCTAGGTGTCTGATATGTCAAAAAACTTTACAATGCACATGTTCTGAACCTCAAAATGGTAACTCAGCAGTATACATATACCATATATTATTTCAAGGTGATTGAGAGTTGATACCCAAGAAAAAGTCCTTCATCGTGAATGCTAAAAGGTATTTGGGGGAAGAAAAAAAGAAACTGAGAATATTACGGCTAGCATCTATTGTACTGTGCAATGCCTGAGGCAAAAAGCATCCAGTAGCTGCTGCTAATGCCACATATTCATGGTAATACATGAACATAGCTTATTCAACTTAGTCTTGTAATAGGCCTCCTGGGGCAAGGTGTGCAGCCATGCATTTATTAACCTTCCCCCATCAAAGGTAAGAGTACTTCCTCCTGGGTGCAGTTAGCCTTCTCAGTGCATAGTACTGGAGAAAAAACAGGAGCCCAGAATTTATCACTCCCAGGTGTCTGTCTGTACCATTTGCCTAGCTACACCTCTGAACTATTAAAGAAAGGACCTGATTTATAAGGTGGAATCCAACCTTGCTCTTTGTCAATATCAACTTTGATGATGGCCCTAAACATGTGACTAATATTTCCTGGCCTGACCAGGTTGTGGTTTAAACAAATCTATCAGTTAAATATAGAGGCATCCAGAGGAAAACAACTCACACCTGGATCTTTCTAGATTCCTGCTAAGGGGAAGGTGAATGCTTACTTACTCCCTTGGATAGGAGTTAGGGAGAACTGCTGAAGAAGTAACTTGAAGAAGAGTAAGTTGTTTGATATCCAGCTTCTATAAGTATCAAACACACAAAACGATGAGAATGGAAGGAAGAAGCAAGAAAAAAGGGACAACTTTAGAGCCCAGGTTTAAGAGACAAGACTCCCACTATAATCTTAACAGCAGGCCTAATGTCTC
The DNA here is from genome assembly GCA_039877255.1 of Loriculus beryllinus. Classification (NCBI taxonomy): domain Eukaryota; kingdom Metazoa; phylum Chordata; class Aves; order Psittaciformes; family Psittacidae; genus Loriculus; species Loriculus beryllinus. The sequence continues at coordinate 69,128 of JBCJKH010064970.1, forward strand.
TGTAACTACCATGTGCAACTAGGAGCACACATGCCATGTCGGTCAGAGCTAAGGAAGAGACAAGATACCTCTTAACCCACTAAGCCCTCTGCACACACTCCCCTCTCCTGCAAAAATCTACATCTGTTTTTACTCTTGAGTTCGATATTTCCTTCCAACCCCACTTTGAATGGGCAGGGATTACATTCTGAGATGACAATTCTCCACTTGGTGGCAAGTGGAGATGGCAATTCTCCACTCTGAGACAACAGCTCTCCGCTTGGTGTCTACGGAGTAACCTTAGATAATGTGGATGGAAACTCCACACAAAATGAACCCCAGCACAAGTGACAGAAAATGTGAGTTATTTCAAGGGTATCCAAGATCCCAGCCTGGTTAGAAAAGGTCAGAAGATACCTATAAGATCTTTATTGCGACGATCCATGGAAAGGTTTCTCAGGGCAATGGACACAGCCCTCACAACTTTGTCAGAGTCGGACTGGAGAAGCTCCACAAGCACAGGTAAGCCTCTTTCCTTCCGCACTGTTGCACGGATGTATGTTGACCACTGGTTAGAACACACAAGGGAAAAGAAACAACACAAAGTACCGTGAGTTCATATACCTGCCCTTTCCTTGACCTGGGCATTTATTTCACTGCTGTAAGTAATTTTCTTTTCCCCTGCAAAGACTAGTTAGGTTTTGCGATGCATCACTCAAGTTCACCAAGCACCAAGGAAGAAAGGATGTAGAAGTTCATTCTACAGCATAGCAAGCTGCTGGGAAAAGAAGACAGAAATAGAAGAAGCATTATCTGCCAGCATCTGTTCTGAACACACCTCGGTGTGAGAACACGTCCCTCTGGACTAGGAAAAAAGAGGTCATTTGGAAGGAACAGTAATGTATCCAAAGCATCTGCTATCTTCCCCCACCTCCAAGTTCATGCTTTTCTTCTGCTTCCTGATTGATTTTAAAATAAACAGTATTCAATACAGCTGTAAAACCACCCCGCTAATCCTCAGGCTACCATGTGGTTCTCAAAGCGATCAGACGTACCTATAACTGCCTCAATCAGTACTGGGGATGCTTCAAACAGGATATTAGAGGACACTTTGGAGTGCAGTTTCCTAAGCAGTCTGACAATCCAATGAATTAAGTATTCAGGACACTTAATCATCTAACAACACACTTTTCTGAATGGATGAAGCAATAGTTAAGTGCTTTAAGTAGTAAAACCTGCCCATGGTTAAATTATCACGAGCTTAGTAACACTTCCCACCATGTGAACACCATCTGTCCAGAAGATGAAAAAATATCTTAAGTGGGCATATAAAATGGAAATAGTTTCTCTTAAGTGCCCACCCCCTTCCTTTTAAAGATGTAAATGCACAAAATAACAGCACACTTACAATGGGACATGGCTTTGCTCTTTACATACACAGCAGAAACAAGAGACTGAAGAGAAAGCTACGCTCACCGTCCAGTTGCCAGCACTGAGATTCTGCAAAGCTCCTGCTGCAGCTTCCAGAGTGTTGAAGTTCTGACTTTCAGTGAGGATGGAGAGGTACAGCCGCACCACATCTGGCTGGTACAGCAATTCAAAGCCTATAGGTGGGGGAATAGAACAGAAGCAAGGGAAGCAGAAAAGGCAATGTGTGAATAAATGTATATAACATATCTTTATTTAATCATGGAAGAGAACAGGTAAAAGAGAGCTACACCACAGAAGGAAGGGCTTCTGCCATACCCAGGGCATTCTATCCACAGCTGCTGAAAATGATGCACACAGGAAATCATGCCCAGACATTCACCTAGGCTGAAGGTCTCTTTGCTTGTCTCCAGGTTAGTAATTTTTTCCCCAAATCTTCACTATTTTCCAAATTATGTGCTACACAGTGCCCTGCAGGCTGAGCCTATGCATGTAATAAGATGACAAGAGACAACTTTGTCAGTCACAATTCTTTCTTTGCATCTCTAGATTGGGCTCCAAATTCACCTTGCACTCCTGTTGGCATTTAAATCTATCTCAGTACCTTTACACACACAAACGACAGGCCAAATAAGACCAAGCTACACAGCTGTATCAGTCACCCCCTTTGCACACAGAGGTGACAGAAGAAAGATGCAAGATACCAAAGTGACTAGAAGCCTCACTTGGTAGGGGAAGGGAGAAATGCTGACTCCAGTTCAAATATAAGGTAAAGAAATACACCAGCACTGTACCACACTGGGAGACAGCAACAGACACATTAACTAAATATCCCCAGAATCGCTCTATCAGCTTTGCAGTCTAAGCACAACAGGAATGAGAACTATTCCCAGCTCTGTCATGGATTTCCTTTCATGGTGCTGAGTAATTGACAGTACCATCCATGTCTTAACTTCCTCATCTACAGGATTAGGATTTATCCATCTACCCACATTAAAAAAGGGGTATTAAGCAACAACTCCATCATTCCAAGTCGTTGCATGTTTTGAAGCATTTTTTGGAATACTATCTTTCTTCTCTATGTGCAAGGCAGGGAACCTACAAACACAAATCACCTCTTCGGTAGTTTCTCTTCAAAATCACCCATGTCTCACACACATACTTTCCAGCACGTATCACACATTATGGTATTTCAGACATCTTGGATCAAGCCTAGGAGCAAGAAGACTGGACAATGTTATTCTGGCCAGTGGAAACCCCATTGATTATTTTTAGCATGTTGCTAAAGGCTTTCTGAAATTAAAGCCTTACATTTCAAATTACTAGTACTGCTGTGGGGCTATGTGAGTCAAGATCTCAGAACTCAATACTTTAAACCTTGTACAACACTATCCATAAACACAGGCCATGTTAAGCCCCTGGATATACAGGGCTTTTCATCCCATTGAAAGCAAGAAAACACATTTAATTAGACAAGGGTTTCTTTGCTTCATACCAGAAAATTGATACACGCATGAGGATCCATGAGCTCCCACCTGCTGGCTCCTACTTTTCTGCTCAGCTTCTCACATGCCTCTCAGCACGCTTGCATTCTTCTCCAGGGACTGGATAGCTAACCTGCTCTGTGTCTGGTTTTAATGCCGCCACTTGCTCCCTACATGACACCCTACAGATATGCACAAGTCACGACAGATGGCAATCGCCAAAGGCATCCTGCCAATCCATACCACTTACCTTCTTCTTTTCCAATGTCCTCTCCTTGCTCTGGGATCACTGCCCTTTATATTGAATGCTGATAAAAACTGTAGTTACTTAATACATGAAGCATGAACAGTTGTATTGCTTTTTGTCATTCCTATAATAAGTTTGTGATTATCTGACTCCAATACGACCTTCATATCACTTTTTTCCTCTGCCACTTCACAAGGTGAATTGGCAGTCTAAGAATCCTCAAGAAAAAACACTGCTAAGAAGGCAGTATTCCTTTCCTGAACACTAGTCCTTAAAAAAACATCTTAGGATAGCTAACTGGAATTCTGGCACTGTTATCTTTTAAGAAAGCTTTGCTGAAATATAAATCAGATCAGCAAAAGAGTTAAGGCATATTCGTTAACAGATAATATTCATACAGAACATTTACCACTGCTATACTAGAGCTCAGACTTGCTTGTGGTTGAACAGTATGTAACTGTTCAGCCAGTCTTCTCTGATGGCTTTGTTTTAAAGTGCCTAGTTATAATTTTGGCACATTTGGGAACAGCCCCATATGTTCACCCTCTCCTGTTATTAAAGTGCTGTCTACAATGTGCCCTTTCTGTCAGATAAATTCCTTTTTTGATTGGACACTATTCCTTCTTTGCACCACCTCACTCTGTATGAATACTGAGATGCAACAACCCTCTCACCTCTGCTTACCTCCTGTGGACAGAGCTGCATTCCAGTCACGCACTTCCCACCCGCTTTTTGTCATTACTTCTCTTCATGCATGAAAGCCTCTTCTTTTCCTACTAACTAATGTAAGAGCATCTCAAAAATGTCTTCACTTTCTCTCTTCACTAATGCACAGCATTTCCTCTACCAGTTACCAGTGCATTCCTGCCTTGGAGCTAACCCCTTAGCCAGTTTGGTGGATGATTCCCACCGTATTCCACACTTCCCCACTACATTTATGCCCCTGCCCTGTTAGCAATTGCTTTAAGCGGAGTTAGCAAATGCTAACATGAAACTTCCTCCCTCGGGTCTCCCCTGATCCCCTCAATGGCTGCAGGCTTCCAGTACTGCAGCACTTCTGTGTCAGCCTGGTTATGCCAGAGAAAGGCTGGCAGGAGTTGCTAAAACAAAGTATTATGAATGCCCTGCATAGATGGCTGCTCATTAGCAGAGATGAGAACCTAATAGCAAGAACATTACTGCTGCACCGGAGGGTTTTTCCCTTATTGACAGCAAGCTGACACTTTTCATAAGCATTACAGTCCCTTAAAAAGAAACAAACAAGTTTTATATTTTCTCCATCTGTCTCCTGTCCTAATGAATCCAGCTCTGCTATTTATAGGATGCAATTTGTCTGAATTATTATAAATTTACTTCCAGTGCTGCATGGAGGCCTCGCACACTTTTCCATGCAGCACTTGAAGCACGTTTCTGGGAGGCACAGCTGGTCTCACCTCCATTAAGCACCTGCTTCTCTTCAAAACTGATTTCCTTAATTTCCAGATCATCTTAATTATTTTTTCAGGTAACGCTACTTTTGTGCAACATACGGGTAACTGCTTAAACCCATTTTTTTAAATGGAAATGAGAGAAGAGGGTCATTAGTGATGGGTAACACATCAAACGAAAAAACACCCACTATTTTTCTTTAAAAAGCTATTTTAATTATAACTCAGATTCAGCACTGCCATTAAAAAGATAATTTCTCCTGGAATAAATGAGACTTTTCCCATCAGTTACAGATTTGTGCTGAGTTGCAATCTGCAGTTTCCTCCTGGAAAAGCATGGGGACAAGTCATTTACTGCAGAAAGCAAAGTAAATAAGTTTACCATATTAGCTTTTGCCTTTTAGAGAAATAGAAAACCCTTCAGACACTGATGTCATTGTAAACACCATACATTTTACAGCATCTACACATTCCCCCCAGCTAATGGCATGAATGTGTACAACAAAGAAAAAGCTTCCACATTAGACTTATCTTCCTGAAAAAAAGGAAGATGAGCTTTTTGCAGCAGAGTTGCTCAAACTTGGCAAACGGATTAGTTCTGCGTGAAGTTCATGCTACTAGGAGATGCCAAGTGGATTATCCTTTATGTGCCCAAACAACAGTGACAGCACAGACAGCATTTCAATCCTGAACAGAAAACACCTGAGGAATTAACTGGGACTGATCAGCAACCTTGATCCATCCACCTTAGTCCCTGTGCTAAGAATGATGCAGCAGTTCCTGGATTATCTCCTCCACCAACCTATTTGATTTCATCTCTGTGATGCCGATTCTGTGCCTATACTTAGCTGCACTCTGGCAGTAACATAAAATAGTGCACCAGGTGCCTATCTCTGATACACCAGCTTAATCCCAAACTCAGACAACTCTTTGGAGCAAGGCTGCCAGATCTATTCCCCTTCACCATCCAACCCATTTATGATTTATTCTCCCACTGCAGGCATGGGAAATTATACACATGTGGATGCTGGTCAGATGAGAGTTCTACTGCTGTAGCAGAAATGTGCTGCTTCATTTTTTATCCACACAAAAAGTCTGGGTTGCTGTTTAAAGAGGCAAATTTCATATGAAGCTGGAAAGACACTGGCAACACTGCAGGAAAAATTAAAAATCCCTACCACTAGAAAAAAAAAAATAAAAGATCACTAGCATGAATTCTGAGAGCTACTCATCCATGCAGTGTCCACAGGCATGTTATATCAGTGCTTTGATTCAGACCACTTTTGAAGGCAATCTCCCACTTAATATGCTTTGGTTTGCAACACAGAGAAGCTGCAGCACCATCTGGACTTTCTCTGGGGTGACACTAAACCAAGAGATGCAGTCCAGGACAACACCGAGGGTGTGCTGACCAGGAATGGAATCTGAAAGGCTGATCTGCTTGCCCCGAGTTGCATCTTCTGTGCTGGCCAATTAAAAGCGCAGGATGCGACAACCGCCGGCAGATGGAGCGAGAGGAGCCCAAACTGCAGCTTCTCCGCAAGGTCATCTACTAACAGACTTTGTAGGATAAGCAAACAGCCCCCCGAGCAACTACGAGCCAAAAGAAAAAAACAAAGGTAAAAAAGAAGAAAACCAAAAAATAAAGGCTCATGTCAGTAAAAGAAATGAACAATTTGATTCTGCAAGAAAGAAAAGCTCCACAGATCTTGGCCTCCTGCCCTCTGCCAACAGCAGGCTGGTTACTTCATTACGGCCTGTGTAGTTCATTGTTTGCAAGTTAAACAGCTGTAAACCAGAGTTCAGAATAATTTATTATAGAAATGTTTTCAGAATACGTAAGCAAGAAACCAGTGCTGCAGATCAACCCTCCCTTTCCAGGAACTCCTCTCCCTGCAGTATGGACTTACAGAAGACTCCATGAAAAAAACCACAGAAGACTGGGGGGACTGGTTACTTTCATAAAAACAGTAATCAAATCCTTAAAAAACCCAGCCCATCAGCTCCATTCCATCTGTATGCTGTGCTGCAGCACCCGTGCACACAGCAGCTTGAATGCCAACATAAACTTGCAAGATTCTTCTAATTGAGAGGCTTAACAGTAGCAAAAACGCAGCCAGCTCCAACAGTGCCAAATGCTTGGAATAACTGATGAAGAATGCAGCTCGATGCAGATACATGTAGAATACTGAATGTCGTATCACAGAGGCATAACAAACTTCTGCAACGAATGAAAAAGAAAGAAGAGGTGGAAAGTTCCAAGTAGTCCCTATAGCTTTCACTTCAAGGTACAGCACAAGTCAGGGCAGGTATTACACTTACTGCAGAGATTCAATCATGAATGCAAGCATCCACTGCTGTGCAGGAGCTCTGAAGACAGACAGACCAGCCTTCGAACAGTATTGAAAAGAACAACCAGAATAATACGGGACACACGAGACTCAAATCAGGCTTGAGGGAATGTTTAAGAGGAGTTTTTCTATTTAGAAAATGAATACCACAATGTGTGACCTTTCCAACTAATCTACTAAGTCACTCACACACAAGTTCTAAAATTACATAAACTCTCCCTAGTTTACCATGTACTCCCACAATGAGAGCAGCAATGGCATGCTAGTTACAAAGGGGAGCAAGCAATCCTCCGCCCCAAAGGATGTACAGGACTGTTAGCAGAACTACCAAGTGTGGATGTATGCAGAAAACCAACACAAGGAGCTGAGCTGACTGCAGAGAAGACAAAAAGGCAGCAAGGAAAAGAAATTGGAGGGCAAGGCAGTGCAGAAGAAATAAGGATGCCTGGGAAAGCACACCCTTTTTTTGCTATTTCTATTATTCTTTACATTTCCCAAGCTCCATAACTTGTCAAAGTAACTTCTCATAACAGCAAGCGCTTTGTAAGAGGTCAGTTATATTCCACTTCATATTCAAAGAACACACAATTCAACAAAGAGATGGTTCAATTAAGTAAAACCCATTCTGACCTTGTCTGAGTTCCAGCACTTCTGTTTTCTGTGAGCAGACATTTTAAGGCTAATACAGCTTTCCCTTTCCAAAAGACCTGCAAGCAGCATTTCTCCCAACAGCATCTGACACCCTGCCCAATAACAAAGCCTTTTTTCAAGCATATGTAGCTAAGTTTCTTGGCAACCGCAGATGTTCCGTTAACAACCTTCTCTCCTCTGTCACTAATCAGCAGTGAAGGCTCTGGAGGACCAATACTTAATAAGGATCTGAAAGCTGCTGCTGCTAACTAAAGCACTATCCAAGCTACTAGTTCAAAAGGGGAATGTGCTGTTACTGAAGGGCAGGGCATACCTAGCAGCCAGGCTGATGCAGGAGAAAAGAGTTGCTAAAGGTTTCCACCAAAAGACAGAGGAGGCACCTGAGTGAACTGCAGCACATTTAAGCATTTGTAGGTCACCTTTGGCAATGGTTTTGCTTGGTTTTGAGAAACACCATTGTTATAAGCAACAATAACTTGGACCCAAAGTTAACATTAATCCCTTTGGCTGAATGATTAAAATGGATGGCTCATGTAAACAGCTTTCCTTACCCCAGTCCTAGAAGACTTGCATCTGACCTTGGAGACACCAAGTACAGTACACAAAATGTTAACACTTGCTCTCTTGCCAGTTTCTCTGATCCAAAGTTATTTTTCTTTACTTCACAGTGATAATTGAATGCATTTTCTTTTAAAGGAATAGCACAATCATGTTACTGCTAAAGCAAAATCTGTTTTAAAATGCAATTTGTATCTAAGAATCAAACATTAAATAGCATTTTTCCCCTCTCTCACACACACGAAACACACACTGGAGTCTCTGCTTTGTGACCTACATATAAAACATGGTATGTTTGGAAATACAGGTCCCCCTTTTCCCATAACCAGATCAACACAGTGTTTGCAAGCTCCCAGTAAGCTGCCCAGGCCCTGCATCCCAACTGCAAAAATCTCGGGATTTGGTTCCAAATCCTGGCTCATATACACAAGTGAATAGCAAACTAATTGGCACTGAAGTTCTGCCAGCTCTGCAGGGTTTCACAGTGTGACACTGTTGACACTGCTACAGTCCTGTACTGCTGGTAGCACAGGCACACCTGAGACTAAGCTAGGGGGTGAACATTCTCTTGCCTTACCATGAGGAATCAGGACAAATCCTGTCTTTGGTAGTCTTAGGGGTTGTTCCTTACCCTTGTCTCTATTAAGACAGAAGACAGATGAGGTTTAGCAGGCTTGTGATCTTGCTGATGGTGGATCAATATGCCAAGGAGAGCAGCAATGCAAATGCTCCTAGATATGGACAATCTTGCCTGTTGCCTCTAGGGAAGCATCTTCCTGAAACTTTCAGGTAGGTCTCATGCCTATTAACAGCCAAAAGGACAGCGGGCACAGCAATGATGTGCATTGCACTAGGGACTTCTTAAACAGACAGCAGTCTGGCCCTTGCACACAAGATCAATACTAGAGCATGTCACTGATCATGTTGTTTCCTTGCTATCTGCTCTGTAACAGAAATACTAGAACAACAGCGGACAAGGCCAAACGTTCATGCTTATTCGTTTAGATCACAGTGCTGCTGCTGCTGCTACTGACCACGGGTGCTTCTGACATGTCTGTTCCTGTCTCTGTGAGAGCCCAGAATTACACGACTGACTTGTTTTCCTTCTCTTCCCTGAAAGGACCCAGATGGTAGCACTTGGTGACCGCTCACATGCCCTGAGGGATGTCTCCTTGTTCGTGGCACCAATCAGCTCTATTTTGTCACCCCTCCTTTTCAGCCACAGATAGCAATAGCAAGGACTGCACAATCCACGCTAGAAATGAGAACACTGCCCCTCTGGCTTGTCTGGCTTCTGGCATTTGTGCCAGTTACACCAGTAGAAGATGTGGAAGCTCAGGGAAGTGTCAGCTGACTGTCCTCAGAGCTGCAAGCACAAGCCAAGAACATATGTAGATACCACAGCAATTCAAACCCACAGCACAGCTGAAGACCATTTCTTATTTGCAACTCTGAAAAGATGTAGTAACAGAGTGATACTACAGAAAGTCTCACTTGATACAAGAGGCATGAAAAAAATGGACCTCTCTTCTTAATGGGGAAAGCTTTTAAATGGAGGAGTCTCCAGTCTGGAACTTGCTTCCTCTTTGCCTTAGTAGGGCTTGAATTCACTGCTTTTGGGCCATAGTGCAAGCCTTTTCCATTTAACTAAGCTTTCCCAAAGGAACAAAAGAAATAGGGAAACAGCTGGCAAAGCTAATGATGATTGGGAACTTGAACAAAATTAATACTTTTCACATTACATAAACAAATGTGGTTTTGCAACTGTACATTCATGTATACATGCCAGAACAAGTGTGTTTTCAGGGACTTTTTCTTAAGCTAAAGAAATAAAAATCAGGTAAAAAAAAACCCCAAAACAACCACCATATCCAGCTCAGTAAAACATTCTACTGCTTTTCTGATCACAGCTGCTATGTGGTGAAGCTGAACAGGTCTGAGATCTGAGACAGAATCTTTGCAATGCCATTACTTGGGCAGAGGCTTCAATGTCCAGCCCAACCACCAGAAGGCTTACTGCATCAAATGTGTTTATTAAAGAGGGATACACTGAGTGATTCCCTGAAGGAAAGCCTATTAAAAATGATTAAAAAAAAAAATCACACCACAGCTATGTCTAGTTATAAACCACAATGTGTTGCTGTTAGTATCTTATCAACAAGTACAAGAGCCCCATAACACAAAAATGTCTCAGAGTTCAGAGTCTCAAAGTCATCACTGAAAATCAACAGCACTGTTAAGGAACTCCTTCCCTTGACTTGTGGCTGCCTGGACCTACCATTTTCTTTCCTCTGGTCTTTGGTGTGTGTTTAACTAAGGATCATATGTTCAAAATTGCCCTTTTTTGGCCTCAAGCCCCTTTAAAACTCAGCTTTGCAGTTCCAGATGCCAATCAGCTGCTTTGACTCTAGGAAGCTAACGAGCATTTAGCCTCTTCCCAGCTCAGTCGTAGAAACCTGTCTGCAGAGAAAAGCTTTACTGCAAAAGGAGCCATGGCTCCACATGCCACTTAACTGAATTTATTTTATTGAAGATTCTGACATGATTCAGAACTGTTTAGATGGTGAACAGCTTTATAAAACTTACTGCCAGAAAGCCCCAGCAAGTAGGGAAGCACAGAAAAAGGGGAAAAACCCCACTATGGCAGGCAGCTGCACGGCAACATGAAAAAATCCATATGGTAGCACTTGTTTACTTGAAATATCCACACTAGGTACCATTAAGTACCAAGTTATGCCAGAAAGGTGGAAAAAGCACAGAAAACTCTTCCTTGTAAGTATCTTCTTTCCTGTCTCCAAGAGAGGCTCTATGAAACTCACTGGATCATGAGGCTGCATATGGTCCCATTAAATGCCCTCCCCACTGCTACATGACCTATATCTGACATAGTAGGCCAGTAAATCAAAGCTCATGAGGGGCTATGGAGTGAAAACAGGGGCCACAGTGCTATACAGACCAAAGCTGTAAGTTCCAGCATCAGGTGGGACTCCCCTGTCTGACTGGGGAGCACTGTACTTGCCCACCCGTGTGGTGGTACCGCAGAGCTGGCAGCCATGAGCAGGCAGCAGCCAGTGGTCCTGGCAGCCTGGCTAGTGCTGGGGGGTGACTGCAGCACGTGGGCACTGCTTTGCGTGGAAGCAGTAGCCATGTTCCTCCAGACCTCCATGGATGCAATTTCTTTCCACCAGGCCTGGGGTGAGTAAGGGCATGGGGGACCTACAGCCTATGTGCGATCAGCCCTTCTCTGGCTTTATATGCTGGGATGCTGGCACTGAATCTTAACCAGCAAGGCAAACCCAAATGCTTCATCACTTGGGAATTTACAGAAACAAGACTGCTTTGTCAGATATAAGACTATGGGGGTTTCCACTGACTGAGCTTCAAAACACTGCTCTGCTGCTGAGGGACTTTCTGCTCTGGTTTGAAAGCTCGCAGGCTCCTGACAAACAGTTGGATGTATCAGCTATGGGCACTGTTTAGATCTGCGACAGACAAGGATCAACAGACAGTATTTCCACTTGGGCTGGCACCTGTCAGGTTCTCCCCTTCGCAGCCTGAGTTTTATCTTCAGTGCCAAGGGAAAAACAACTTCAAGAGAAAAAACAAATCTCTCAGAGCTCATGCATGCTGAACTATGCTTGGAAGCCAACTTGAAACCTTCTCTCTGGGTTACTCAAGCTTCACCAAATCTACTTATAACTTCCACTTCTCATCATAATTTTTATATAAAGTCTTATAAATGGTCATAAGCCATTACAGAGGTATTTGGTTATTCATATCAATGCAGTTGCTTGCTAGAGGCCGTCTGCTTAAGGCAGTGAAGGCAGAACTCCACAGCCTGAAATCCTCAAGTAAGAAGAATTAAATCTGTCTATTCTCCAGTGGATCTACCCTCACTGGAACATCAAACACTTCTCACTCGGAAGCAAACATTAGGATATAAACAACTAACCTTTTTGGGGAAAAGATTATCAGAACCAAAGCTGAGAAGCTAGCCGGTCCATTCTTAGCCTAGAGAAATGAAAGGTCAGTGATTCCCAATCACCAGGACTGATAATGGAAGCCTGCCTGGTTCATTACAAGCACAGTTCTGCAATCTTGCCTTTATAAGCATTTTATAAGTGCCATATGAAAAGACTCCCTCATGTTATTAAATAATTTATTATATGCCAACCCAAACACTTCCTCCAATCCTGTTTGTGTCCTGAAATTGCTAATTAGTTCCTGCTACAGCTTCCAAAGTCAAAAGTGGGTTTCAATTCCTCTCGCCATTTCATGAAAGCTGCCACACACACGCAAAGGCAGCCCAGTGCCTCTAATCTGTCTCAATTACAGTCAGAATGCTGCTGTCAGGCAATTGAAATATCTCCCAAGCACCCATGAAAAAGAATATGACGTATTCAATGTCAAATAAACATCAGGCCAGAGCAGAAGCAGCACAAACAGAAGGTTTTCTTCAAATTCTCTAACAAAAAATAGACCTGGCAGACCAGGTTTTCAAGGTACAGTACTTGGGTACTTAATTTCCATTGATTTCAGCGCAAGACAGAAACCTTAATGCCTTGAAGAACAAAGATTTCCTACCCATCCTCAAAGCACTGTATCCAGGCAGTGACAGATGGTGAGAAGCAAGAGAAGATGTTGCTGCTCCTGCTTCATTTGAACTGGAATGCACTGGGATGTACCACCTCAAAGGCATGGAGTGAAGGGGTCCTTCTCCTTTTTGCTTATTAGAAAATAAGGGAAGTTTCTACTAGAGGTAAGCATATCTGCTGTTTGATGCACTGCCTCAATAGGTGATAATTACAGGCAGAACTGACAAAACCAGCTCTGCCCGTATAATTATAGGTTTCCTGACAACACAGACCTTGCTATAAAACTTAAATTCGGACCAGAATGTGAGATAAAACAACATTATCTGGAGAAAAATAGCTGAGTCCTTACCTATTTTATAACCACATATAAATCTACTTGCAAGTTAAAAAAATAAAGGAAAAAAGAAATAGAATAAGAATCGGGGTCTCAAGCGTGTAGCACTGAATGAGATACTTGGCTGAAACAAAAAGAGGAAGCACAGAGATGTTTTCCAAGAGGCAAGAAGGGAACATTACACAGCATCCAAGTGCAGCCTGTCCCATCTTTACCACCCTCCAGAATAGCCCATACTCACAAACCACCAGAAAGTCATAGGAGAAATTTTACAAAGCCACAACAAACACCACCTCAAACAACTCTGACAGCTTCTTTGAAACCTCTTCATCACTGCTAAAATAGTGAAAAGATCTCTCACCCAATAGCCACTTAGTTTAGGAGAGCTTTCAATTTCAATGCAGTTTTCTTACGGGAATATTATGCAATTAAAAATTGAGCTTAAGACTAGATTCTAAGCAGAAGCTGACATTTACTGTGGAGGTGGTTCATGCCTATAGAAAACTCTGAAAAGGTCAGTATAAGTGTAAATAAGGTGAAATACTTCCTCAAGAGTATCAAAATTTCCATCATGTTACCATCTATACCTATTTCTAATCACTCACATATGCAAGGCAATGTTATGAATGCCCTGATGGCTTCTCATGGGCCATCTGTGTCCATAGCTGGATCTAGAAAGAAGTGTCCAGGCTGCAGTGAGAGGAGTGGCACCAAATTTTAAGTGTTTCAGGGAAACTGGGATCCAGCCACACAGAGAACTGCCAATGTAGTTTAATTTCAGTGGGTTTAATCTCAGCATTGCTTTCAACAAGCAGGTATGTAGGATTTGGCAAGGACTTGCTTGGTGAGATTTATCTACTAACCAAGGCCTTGCAGAACCACCCAAATCTAAGTCGCACATGCCTTTACCAAGTCTTTAGAAACTAGCACTAACCTGAAGGCAAATACTCTCCTGAAAGCAGTACTCATGTAATTGAATAAACGGGATTAGGTCTCATCCTCCTAACACGCAGTTTCTCATTCCTTGAGATATCCCAAAGCATGCTGTAATGCAACTAACAGCTCAGTCATGGTCAACATTTCTCATCTCTCCTCTTACACATCCACAAGTTGCCTTTGTGCTCTGCAGTGATCACTAGCACGTTTTATGACTCAATGCACAAAGCATCCCAAAAAGGGAAGAGGGAAACCTGAATATGCAAGGAATGCAGACTTTCAATTTTTTATGTTTAAAGGTCATTAGGGATGCTCCTGTTAAGGCAAATCCTTTCTCTAGATCTTAATTCTTGCCTGCCCATATTTTGAACGAGTCTTAAGAGATGCCTTTCTTGCTCATCATTTTTAAGCTCTCAGCAGGGCAAGATGCAATAATCATGATTACAGATCTGCTGCTTATGATTTTAGAGGTCTCATAACAGAACTCATTAGATTAAATATTGTTCCTGGCTTTGCATGTGAGGGACAAGAAGGTACGACATTTCTAAATAGAATGGGCTTGCTAACTGACTTGTTAGCATGAGCCAGCAAGAAAGACATTGCTTTAGAAATCAGGAAACCTCCTCCCTGTTCCCAAATCTGCCACTGAAATGCTGTGTAACTGCACTCTCACTTCAGCGGTCTGTGTCCCCCTTTCCCCTCCCACACTGTTTCTATCTTGCCTATCTAGACTTGGCCTATTTCAGTACACTGTCACAGTATGTTTGGTGCTTACACTTTACTGAGGCTACTGGTGAAAGAGAATGCAAAGTCACTCTAAATGTCTCCTACAAAAGCAATAATATATTCAGTAAAGTAAGGAGACCCCAAAGTATGGAAAACATGACCAAATCGGACATGACGTGGAGGGACTGCTCTTCACATATCCCCCTTCCAGAGAAGCCTGAATAATGGTCTGTTCCTAAAGAGACAAAGTATGTGTCATGCTATTACAGAATTCCGTATTTCCCTATGACTAAGACACAGAAAATTCAGGGCTGAAACTAAGGCTGGAGAGGATGAAATAAAAATGCTCTTCTTTCTGCCACACACACCGATCAACATTCACACTGATCACCTGAAAATACCTGGGTCAGCAATCAAACCCTCAGTGGGTTCAGAGCAATGAACAGTTGGATTGACACTGCTTTCTAAACCACGCAGATGTAAGATTCCCCCGCCTCCAGCTGACAGGTAAATTTAAGTGTCTGCTTTAGAATGTAAAATGCCTGCCTCTCAGTTCAAGGTCACTTTTCTTCAATCCACGGTTAGAGGTATATGGCACATTAAGTCATACGATTCCTTTGTCATGTTAGAGAAGGGGGGAGCTTTTAAGCCTGTGCAGAGCACTCAGGGTTATCGAAATAAATAAGACTTTATATAGCAGCTTTCACATTCAACATCTCTCAAAGTGCTTTACAAAGTAGTGAGTCAGATAATAGGACTGCAGCAGCTGTGCAGGTAACCACACTAGAAATTAATGCTGAGAAAATAGAGGTCTTAATTTTGTGATTCTTTTTATTTGCCTTTCTGAAAACATGACTGCAGCTTCAGTCTGACTAATGAGCATCAGTGACTTCTGCAATTTAGAATGCACAGGTTATCTGACAGTCCAGTTTATTTTAATTTTCAGATTAACTCAATGATTAAAGCTCCCCATTAACTATAATAAATACTGTTCAAACAAAAGTGGGAAAAATGCTGAACTCCTTACTGCACGTACCTCTCCTGTCTTGGCTGCATTATAAGGAAGGCCTCTTTGCCTGGTCTCTAGTACCTCAATTTGCAATTAGTTCAGAATCACACAACTATTTCATTTTTATTCCCCTTTCTCTCCCCCATCATTAGCCATTGTAAGCAGACCCTCAGAGACTGATTAACATAGTGTGGAGAAGTCCATAGTTTACCATGCTGGCACCAGAAAAAGTATGCATTAGAAAATCAAACTGAGACCGACCAATTAAGATGTATTTTGCATATATGCTCCTTTCTCAGGTTCCACTGGCAAATGGGTGCTCTCATTCTTCTTCCCACCTGATTCGCCTGGCTAGCTGTCATGGATTAAATTGTTTTGAAAAAACTGATCTCTAAAAAAACCCATGTTGTTGTTTTTTGCAAACAGCCTTTTTTGCCTGACTTTGTAATCACTTAACAAGAGTCACACAGAATAATTACAGTCACCTGGGCCAGCTTCCTGCTCAAGCAGGCTCAGTGCTGAATTTAGACCAAGTTATTTATGCCAGTGTCCAGTCAGGTCTTGAAATCCTTCACTGATAGAGAACCCTTCAAAACCTCCCTGAGGAACCTTTTCCAATGCTTAATTACAGGGCATCAGTCTGTATTTTTGTGGGCAAAAGAATACCAGACGAGACAGTCAGAGCACCCCTGACAGACACTGTAAGTAAGATTTGAGAGATGCCTGACTAGTTTTGAGTTCTGACAGCACCTGAGTCACGCAGGTCTCTGAGAAATTTATCCACATTGCTATTACTCCTCAAGGTGCAGTCTTTTCAAGACTCACCTGGAGCTATAACTCCTTCCTTTACTTATTTTGGGAAATCTGGCAAGGGATTTAAGTCGACATTACACCATTTTTCTGCCTCAGCTACTCTGAAACTTTCTGCTGTTCTCTTAACTTGTCAAGTGGCTTCGTCAGTACAACTTTACTGCTGCACTTTTGATGGACACTAGAGACAACCGTAACTTTGTGCAACAAGGTTTTTGTAATTGATTTTGACAGGAAATTTCATTCCTAAATTCCAACAGAAGCTGTGTTCCTCTTTCTTGAACTCCACAGTAACAATGGCAAGGCAACCAGGAGAACTTTCCCATCCGTACCCCTCTTCAAATTATCATCTCATTTTTTACGCTTATGCTAATAGGAGGGCAAGTGGAACAGGGGAAATCTCTGGGCTTTCATTGTTATCTCTTAACTGAAACGGAGTATGGCATAGCAGAAAATCTGACATAATGCAACAGTGATGGATGGAGTTTTTCGTTGCAGTGACTAAGTCCCAATACTGACGCAGTTATGCGGGATAAACAAATCCCCACCAACTCCTGCTTTTATTCCTGGCAGGCTTTCATGGCACACTGTCATTTTATAAACAGTCCTTGAGCAGCATCCATAGAATGAGCTATGCTCTGTAATAACAGGCATTCTATTTTAGAGTAACAATTAGAATTGCCTGTAGAACAGAAATGCTAAATGAGACAGGCAAAAACATAAACACACCAAAGCGGAGAGAAAACCAGTATTAACCATTCTTGGCTGGGGCTGTGAAAAGGAAAAGATACGACATCACTTTCCAACATTAACTATTTTATCATCAGAAATGTTACCCAAGTATAATGGACATGAGAATCCAGCCAGTGGCTGAAGGGTTAAGATCCCACATTGTCGGAGAGTACACCTTGCTATAACTAAAGCAAATGTTGCAGCTGGGCTGCAAAACTTGCCAAGGTCTTGTGTTACATGTTGGTTTCTCTATGTGCCTATCTATACACATCATAAATAATACAGTTGAACTTCTCCATGAAAATGCACACTAAGTGTAATGTGCACAGTAAGAATACAAAGCAATTCATAGTATTAGATATTTTTGAAATACTCTAACATGAACTCCTCAGTCCATTCACATAACATCCCACTGGAGCAAGGCACTACCATCCACCCCTTTAACATAAATTCTGGTTTTATTTGATTTTTCTGTCACTGTGGTACTAACAACAGTTGTGACACGCAATACTTTGGCAGAATTCTGCTGTTTTTACAAATGGATCATGCACACTCCCATTTGCACTGGTTATCACAGCAGCAGTGAAACTATAAGTAATTATTTTAGTGAAGGTAGAGGCAGTAGCAGACACTGCAAACGAGTTCACTATAACCCCAGATCTGAATGCAATTAACTTGCCTAAGGCCACTCAGCAAGACAGTAGCAATGCTGGAATGCAAAAATGAGACTTCCTTACTTTCAGCTCTTTTGCTGAAGTTCCAGATCACTCCATCTTCTCAGTTGCTGCTGTAATTACTATGTGCTTGAGTGGAGTTCCTGCTGTTTAGTTTTTCATAGGCTACTTTATTGTGCAAGCACATATAGGCTGTTCTAGTTTAAGATGTTATAACCACATGCATAAGTCTCATTTTCTGTGCGTTCATAACTTGGCCACAAACTCACATCAAGTTGAAAAGGGAATTTACCACCCGGGACTCCTGCTTTTTGAAGATGCTGCTACTTATTATAAAAGATCTATATTCCTGGTTATCAGCCTCAGGCAAGAAGAAGCTGGAAGCTGACTACTGGAGTTATTTTCTAGTCCCATGAGAATCACAGGTGAAAAAAAGGTGTAAAGGTGGAGTGGGAGAGTCTTGTCACCTGCCAGCTTTTCCTCTCCAATGAGGAACATTGAACATGAAAGAGCGCAAGAAAAGAATAAAGAGGACCAATAGCTGTGGCTGTTGATTAACCTTAGAAGTGAGTCAGATTTTTCTCATTCAGAAGGAAGAGTTTAAAACAATTCAGAAAGAAAGCTGCCTTCTTAACTCACCTTGCATGTGACCTCTAGCTGTTAAGATGGAGGTAGAAGACAAAAGGAAAAAGAGGAGCTCTACAGGCAAACAAATTACAACAGAGACCAGAAGTGACGGACAAGAACAACCACCTTATGACTTCATGAAAAGCTTCACGTTCTCAACTCTGTATAAATGTTGAGCTGAAAGAGTTTTTCATATCACTGCAGTAATTCCTCCTGCCTGCCTATCCCGGCAGCTGTTTCCCACTGCTTCCTCAGACTTAACCTTTGAAGCTACATAACCTAAAACTGAAAAAGCCGTTCACATTACAAAGTGTCCGTATTGGAGGTGGGGAAGTCATTAGTGACATTTAACTATCACAGTTCAAAAATTTCTTCCCCAGTTTACATTGGCTGTGTATGTCCTCCACACAGCAGCACGCCTCAAATTCCCAATTCAAATCTTCCTGACACAAAAGTACATCTCTTAACCGGGCAATTTATGGGATAGTCAGGCCACACAAACATTGTTCTTTCCCTTGCTACAGCTGCAAGAGCTTTTCTGTTCCACAAATGCCATTTCACCTTACCAGGAATGTAACCTGTCCCACCTGCAAATACAATTTTTTCTTGGAAATCCCTATGAACAAAGCAAGAGATTGGAAAACACAGATCAGAGCTGCAACATCGAGGCATTCTCAGAAGCAAGAGAACAACAATTTGACAAACATGGTAGCAATTACCAGAAAGCAAAGCCAAAATTACTCTTCACATTCCTGAGCTGACAGATAACACCAGAGTGAGAGCTGGTCCTGTAATGGTCTCAAATTCCTCTCACATGATTTGGTGGAATGACTAAACCACAAAGAGCAGAGCTGCGAGAGTCCCAGCAGCACTACTGTACACAGTTACTGTGTAGGGTTCAGTCATATCATTAATATTTCTCCCAGAACAATATGTGTTTCCTCACAGTCTCCAAAGAAAGAGTGTTGTAGGACAGAATCATACTAGAAAATGAAAAGAATTAGTGGCAGAATTCAGAAAGGTCATACACACTTGAGAAAAGCAAGGTTGAGCTGTGGTCCTTATTGATATCTGAATATTCCTGCAAAACTTACCACAAACATACAATGTTAAATATCTACAAGAATGCAAGTGATCAAGCCCACCAATGACAGTAACCTACAGAGAAGGCAGACCTCCATCTTTCACCTCAATAACAACACTGATCTAAGACAATGTCTGCATAGACCAGTGGATAACAAATGATTCTAGTGGTTGACAAACCCTGTCATACCTAGGTGACTGCTGAACTACAAACAGCAGTGAAGTCACCTGTGTTTCAAGAGAGAGCTCAAAAGATGTAGCACTTGACAACCCTATCTGGCCTAGAAATTAATAGTAACATAACAAAACAAGCAGGCAATAAGAGAACCTTGGATGCTCAGTGATATAACTTAGTTCCCACCACAAAGGTTTGCTGACTCATACACACCAGAGCACTTCATTAAATCCAGATTCTAGCATTATAACAATACAAAACCATAACTGTGCTCTTTACAGGTTTGCCAAAATCTTGCTGCAGCAGCATGCACCAAGATAAAAGCCTGAAAGATTTTCTCTAGTTGCTGGTGTTTAATGACATGCATGACAATCTCTCATGATGTGTACCTGCCAGGTAAAACACACTATCTGGTGAAAATCTGCTGCTTTAGCTGCTCAGCTAGTTCAAAGACAGTTCAATACCTGCTCAGCAAAGGCACGGATTATTTTGAGGTTTTTTAAACCTTATGAGTTATGTAAAAGAAAACAGAGGTCATTCTGTGGACAACATCCTTCAAAGGCCAAGCTGTTCAAGGCTTACTACCTGCACTAACACAACAAGGAAGGAACAACCCTCATGAGTTGGGCTAATGATTCATTTTATGCAACATCTGTGCAGCACGGTGAGCTTATCACAAGACAAGAATGTGAATAACTACTAGGACTGTTTTAGCAATGAAGTCCAGCAGCTCTGCATGGGTCTGACACAAACCTACCATAAAGAACCAACTGATCCTGGCAACAGGCAGCAAGAACTGAAAATTGCTAGTGACAGGAAGCATCATGACAAACGAGCAGTGTTCATTCCATATTCAAAGCTGCTTCTGAAAAGCAAGATATATCTTCCACTCGCTCCTTTTCCTGTCTTGCTGGTCAACATAAAACTTCTCATGCAAGAACTGCAAAACATTTTTTTATCAGGTACAATCCTACAGCAAGTTTCCTTATAGGTACCCTGGAGTATGTACTAGGAATAGGATTGTGTCAGAAGTCAAAGAAAAACACATCATCTCTGCAGCTGAGTCACCATCACCCATCACTGCTCCCCTCATCTAGAGTATACAGAGACTCTCTAAAAATCAACCTATATAAAAAAGGCAACACACCTACCTGAATGATTTTCTGTTTTATGGAAATTTTATCAAGTTAACTACTGGTGACAGGATTTTGCACCCCTTTTAAAATCCATGCTAAATGAGTAACGCTCTCCATGTCTGCTTCATGCAAGAAGTGCACACATCATTGGAACACAGAAGGTGTCACAGTATGTCAGTATAGACGACAACTCATACAGGCTTAGGCCAATCTACTTGAAACAAATATAATCATTGTTCTATAATAATACACTTGATACCCGTTTGAATTGCTTGAGTTGTCATGTTAAGAAAACAAGAAGCTATTTCATTCTTTTAATTGGAAGAAGATATGTTAGGGCAGAAAAAAGACATAATAGTACTCCCAAACCTCCAATTCACATTCCAGAGGCATCTCCCCGTAAGATTTTCAAACCCTTCAGTTGCATCCCTAAACCTAAAATTTATGTTCTACAATATTAAGTTTAACAGATCCATAAAGACCACAAATAAAGAGTTTCCACCTGTAGAGCACAGCTCAGCAGGCCAGGGGAAGCAACTGTCATGTTTCAACCCAGCTTTGAACAAACAAGTGACTCAACGTAAGAATTGCAGAAGATTATGACAATAAAAGTGGAATACAACAGAACAATTAGCAGTCTGCTATGGAAACAGTGTATATGCAAAGAAATTTAAATCACAGGTGCCTGCTCTGAATTCCTTGCAGGTGTTGGGAAGAAGAATGAGAATTTACTGGTACTGGAATGGAGAAGGTTTGGCAAGGGCAGGTTCCATATGAGAATTTTCCTATTCAAGGCAATAAATTTTCTCTGACTCAAAGCACTGAAAGACAGATGAGAAATCTTTCACTCCTCTGTAAAATATGAAAAACACACTGGGCCAAAATAAATCCTCTGCTTGGTAAAGCAACAGAAATAAGAAATACTTAATAATTCTGATGGCAATTCTCAACAACATGCATGAAATACTTAAAATATGTTAAAACAAGAACATATTGTTCTTGTTACTTGCTGTTACAGAGAAGATCTTCCCAGTACCTCAATTTCCACTAGCAGGCATAGGAGGGGTGTGGACAGTGCTATTAATCAATCAGTTCTACTCACTTATTCACAATATGACAATCAAAATTAATGATTGAAGGGAGCTGGAAAAGGGCAGGCGAGTGCTTGAGTCAACTTGTAAAGATTTAAAGAAAGCAAATTAAAACAGCATTGAAATGAGAACAGCAGCTAATCTTAATTACAAACCTAAAGGCAGAGGAAAGCTTCAGTGAAGTTCGTCTCGTCCCCCCCCCCCCCAACATGTTAGTGAAGACAAATTGCTGGCATTTTTGTAATCTACTAAGTTAAAGTCATTACCCTGACAGTGCCAGGAAGTCTAATTTCCTGGAGCAGTAATACAAAGATTTATAAGTGAATTTAAACACTCACCTTCTGGGATACAAAAATCTATCATCAGCATCAGGCTACATGGAAAGCGACAGGATTTCAGATAACAGAGAAAGAAGAAATTCACCTGCTGACAAGTTCACCCAAAATCTCATTCTCTACCTACATAGGCAGCTGACCAGGGTAAGTGTACACACAAAGCTAAGCTTTCAAATTAATTCACCTTTTCTGTGAGGTCCCTGCTACAACAAAATAGACTTGTTCAACTATAAGCAGCTTTAAAACTTGTTCAGTATTTCTGCTCAACTCCTAAGCTTATGTTCCCATTAGGATGGAAGTAAGTTTAAATAATCAAAATAGAAAAGATAAGTAAAAACTGATTTAAAGGAAAGAATGAGTTAGCCTATTGATCAGGCTGAAATGCACTTGCACATATCTCCTCATGGCTGAACATTTTCGACCCCCTAATGAGTTATGCTGAAATCATAGCTGGAATTCAGCACCTCAAAACATCCACTTTTATGCAATTAGATGTGTGCATAAACAAGAAGCCATAGCATTTGCTTAAACCAAACAGCACAGAAGGATTTAATTAGGAATAATCCACTGATTGCATGTAAAAAGCTGGTTTGCTCTTCTGGACACTCTCCTCCCATGTTCCAGCACTGATGAACAGGGGCAGACAATCCAACACCTTCGCATCAGGAAGATTAAATGTTACAATCTTTATAACATCTTCAGAATGCTGACACATATCAATCCTGATTCTTTTCAGAAAACCTTATCTCACGGCCTGCCCTCTGAGACATGCTTTTCACTGCACAGATATGATTAATCCTGATCTCCCTCCAATGCGTGAGCCTCCTGTCACTATTCCTGCTCAGAAATAAGGACTCTGTGAGCCAAGCAAAGGTACTGCACTATCCTATATATTTAATATGTACACAGGAGAAATCAGCATTTACACTGTGGTGGCGCAGAAGAGGACACGCTGCAGAGGAGACAGCCAACACCACCATCAGTGACCTACTTTATACTGGGGAAGGGATTTCAGCAAGACGACTTTTCCCCCCCCTCCACAGAAGCAGCAATTTTTGAAAGTACTAAATTTAGCAAGGTCCTGAGGACAACATTCATAATTTCTTGTCAGTGCTGTTCCCTCTCATATGGCTCTGTGCAAGCTCTTATCACTTCCCTCCAAAATTTATCTTCTCCTTTTTCGACTATCAGAAAAAAATACTCTCCTTTCAACAAAGGAAGAAACAAGAAGTGTTTCTTCCACAATCTCTCCTCAGGAGGACAGCCCTACTCTGGACACTGCCAGAGCATATACATTTATTTTTTAATATCAAGATGAGACAGCTCCTGAAAGGTCTGCAAGTTCTCCCATCTGACATTATCCAGTTTACCACAGATAACAACCCTGAACTGGAAGCTTTCCCCTGCCAGAATGCCTAGCACATAAAATTATTAAAGGCTTAGAAATGGTTTCAGGGCTGCTCAAATTCTGTACTGCAGCAAAATCTGATTTCCATTAAAAAACCAAATGCAATCAGAAGAAAAGGAGACTAGTTTATCACTCTGAAAAAAACCCAAGAATTACCTTCATCCATTCATTTCTCTCCAGGACAAACATATTTCAGGGAAAAAATCCCAACAAACAGCACTTAAACAAGGTAATAACTCATGAGCCCCTTTGGACTGTTCAGGATATAAACGTGTTCCTGAGCTGTCTTCCACACAGACACTAACCAGCCCAACATCCCAACTGGACAGTACAGAAGTTTCTGGGTTTATGATGTTCTGCTACAGGACAGGCAGAGATTCCTGCAACTAAAGTCATTTGGAGACCAAGCGCAGTTTACAAAGATGATAAAGAAGAGGTCTGAAACTACTTCACTGTTTCCAGTCCGCCTTTTTTCAGGCAACCATAAGCACACTATCAATTAAGCTGCTCAGTAATCATACTTAAGAGTGTATGTCAAACTCTTGAAACTTCATCTTTACATCCACCAGATAAGCACCATGGATGTCAACTGCAAGATTACAGGAACGTTCACAACACTGCATCCCAATACCTGTTAACTACCACAGCGTTCATTTGCTGCATTGCATGAACAAATCCTATTACTGCAGTTTCATTTGCCCACAGAGATTCCAGCTGAAAACTCACTTTAATATGGCTTTAATAATACATGAAAGAGATTAATCTATAATTGTTGATTTTTGAAATAGCACTTCATTGTGTCACTCAAACTGAGTGCTTTTGATAATTAAAACTTGTCTGATTTTTCAATCTTGGTAACAAGGTTCTGCTTCAGCTGAGAGCTGATCTCATCAGAGCCAATTATATTCTATGGCACAGATCTGACCAGAGCTTTTAAGGGTTTTAAAACTGCAATTTTATTTTCCTCATTTTACTGGCAATTCAAAGTCCCAGCAACCTTGTTAGAACCTTTAATATCCAGGAGCTCTCGTGTAAACAAGATGCTTAGCAGGAAACAGAACATGCATCACTGAATTTATTTTTTACCTTAGCTCACAAGCAGGTAGTTTCTCAAGCCTTTTTCCATGTCAAAGGTCTTCTTTCAAAATGCTGTGGGAATAATCTCCTGACCTAATCTACCTAGCATGAGATAGGTAGCCTATTCATCTTAAATAGGGGCATTATGAAATTATCAAACAAAATCTCTTTGAGAGTGTGTGATTTCCAGCAACTGAGTATGATAGAGCTGTGTAAACTCAGAGAGACACATACATCTGCCATCAGATATGGCACAAAACTTCTACCATTGACAGAGCCACCTGAAGGATTTTTGTCTTAAATAAAGTTGCAAAACATCCAATTCTTTACAGAAATCTTAGATTTTCATCTTTTCCTTTTAGGGGCACCTATATTTCAGTCACATTTAGAAAGGAATAAAAGTGCTGAAGCCCCTGCTGTATTTTGCATTCCTCTCCTTCTCCATCCTTAAGATGTCTCCTTGCTCTGCAATGTAATCAAATACCCAGCCTTGAACTGAGAAGTTTCCTGCAGCTCTCCAAGCAAGATGGCATTGCACCTTCTAAGAGGTGCATTAACATTAGTGTTTAGGCATTAGCCTGTAAACTGTACCACTGTAAAAAGGTGCCTGTAAATAGATTAGATCCATCCATGTATTAGGATTAGTTTGCATATCAGAGCTTCACTGCCCACAAATTTAAGCGAGTGCAGTACTTCACAAGTGTAATTATGCCATTAATGACTATCAGTACATCTCTAAGGATGCTAGATTGGGCCTCTGCTGCTGCCACCCTCATTTAACAGTAAAGATATTGAAGCACAAATAAGTTGATTTGATAAAGGTCACTAAATAGCATACTTCTGCTATCCCAAGACCAATGATCTCTCCACTGAGTCACACCATCTCTTCATAATCTCTGAAATTGTGCTAGTAATGCAGAAAGTTTAAGATTTTCTTTCTGAGGAGTGCTCAGGTAGTTGCGGATATTCACAGATCACTAAGGTTAAGGTGCTGTGGGAGAGCATTTCCTGCAGGGCTGAGTTGACAGGGTGGCACCACAGCAGTTGCCATGACAATGGCTGAATCTTTGCAATGACATTGCACACACTCAAATGAAAACCTGTTCAAGTCTCAAAATACCGTCCAGTGCTGTAAGAAGTCCGATGATATCCTAAATCATTTCCTAATCTCCAATTAACAAAAGAGTACCATGCGAACAGGAAGGGAATGCAGCTTGTTTGTGAAAGACTTCACCTCTGCCAGGGCTGAAATACAATAGCACAATGCAGAAAAATATTTGTCAACCTGATTTTGGAAAACTACAAATACTGCTCACTGCAGACAGGGGGAAACACTGTACTCAGGAGAAGACTATCAGTAAAGACAAAAGATTTGAACTCATTCCCCACTGTCACTCTCCAAATCATTGTAGCACTGAAGAGCTACAGAGATGCCAGTGGGGGGAAAACCTTAGCTGTAAGTATACTCACCTAATGCATTTCAGAACTCAAATGTAGTGCAGGCAATTTGCAAATAGAGTTGTAAAGGAAAAGAGCATGCACTCACTCCTCTGTGGAGTTACAGTCACCTAATGCCAAGATACCACCCATTCAGCAGTTTTATATAAAAGCTGGTTGTAGCCAGCTTTTGAATATTGAATACTAGATAACAACAAGCACTGACACATCCATTATTTCAATTAACTGAATACAAAAGAAAGAGATAAGCCTGATATGCTCACGCGTCAAGCCCCTTTAAAAGCCTCCTGCTCCCATACTACTTGTTATTTCCAAAAGCACAAACATTAGCATTACCTTTTGCTGCTTCCAACCGCTTCGGCAAATCAAGTGTATCAAAATTCCTGTCCAAATCTCCATTCTTCTTTCCTGTGCAAAAAAATAAGACAACAGATGGAAAAGACTGTCAGCATACTGACAGGTAAGATACTGTCATGTGCATCTGCAAGAAGAGAGAAGATATAGACTCAGAATATAAATCACAGACTATTATTACTCATATTTGTACATATCTGACTTGCAATCCAGCTGCATCGCTGTGATTTTAGCAGGAGCAACTTTGGGAAAACATCTGTGCTACCTGCAGGTTGATCTGCAAACATGCTCAGCACGAGCATTTCAGTGGGTCCTAAGAGTACTTAAAATCTCTGAAAATTGTGCCATTTGCCTTCTTGGCAAAGTTATTCCCCTTCCTCAGAGGTCCAGTATTTACTTGTTATTTTCATCAAGAAATTTTGATCTGAAGCTTAGCTAAAGCAGAGCAAAAAACAACAGGTTTGCTTTGCAGCCTCTATTCTTGTTGTCACTATCAGACAGGAAGGCCTAGATATAATATATTGTACAGCCAGCAGCCAACAACTTAACCTTGAATTGCCTTTCAATCAATAAAATGCCATTTTGACTATTTATTAGAAAGCAATGGAAATAATTCCACACATTTACTGAGAGGCAGTTTCAAACCATTACATCAGTTTTAATTCACACAGTCCTTCACAGAAAGAACAAAACCTGGACTTAGTTAGGTAGGAATTCAAGGTTATGTGAACACAGCTGGGGAAGAAAAGGTTCATTTTTATTCCTTCTTCTCTCCCCAGGGAGACAGACAGCCTTGGGTAAGCAACATGGATGCTGTGGAACAAGCAGGCACCTTGCCATCAGAGAAATACAGACAGCAGAGGGAGATTTGGAAGGAAGCACAAGAATCAGTATTGACTCTGAGGACAGTAATGCACAATTTTGCTTTCCCAAATTATTTTTTTGGGGAGGAGAATCAAATTATTCAGTCCTCCTCCCTTCAGAGCAGGGATGGCAGGTATGATGGGATGAATTCAAAACACCACAGCTGAAGCTGCCAGAGGTGTCTTCTGCACAGGGACTCTACAAGGCTGTTAATGGAGTTTTACAGGAAGGGCTGAAAGCTCCACCAGTCAGGATGACTAAAAGCAAACAGGAAAATGGCCCTTGAAAAGGTAATGTGGAAATTAGTCTGATTCTTTTCCGGGAATAGGGCATGACATGGGAAAGGTTAATCCCAGCCCTGTTATAGCTGGGAGCTGGTACAGCCTGTGTGCAGTGAATTCAATGGCCACTTTGCCTCTCTTCTTGACAAAAGGATAAACACACAAACACTATTACAGAGCCTTTAAATACCAGTATGAACGTTTAGAAATAACATCGGGGGGGGGGGGCGAGGGGGTGAGGGTGGTGGTGGTGAGGGAGCACCTTAAGGTGGTATTCCACCCCCTCCCCTTCTTCGTAAATAGCACACACTTTTGGTTTGAAATGCCAGCAAAGAACACCAGGCAACTTTACTACTGTGCAAATCAAAACATGCATCCAGAAGTTCTGTTCATCTGAAGCAATTTGCTTCATTAAAGCATGAAAAAGACCATCTAAGCTGCCAAAGAGTCATGCAGCCAGGTACCATAGCACTCCTTTGGAAGCTGTTTTTCCTAAAGGAAGAGACAGGAATTAGCTGCACTTTGCAGCCCTCCATCAAGTTTTTGCTCCATGAAAGAATGAGAAACACACTGCTTGGGAAACCAAATGCCAGAAAAAAAAAAGGCTGTGCATCACAAAAGGATGTTACATCTCATAATGGCAGCTGAACTCAGTTACTGGCTGCAAACCCTTGTTGACCCTTAGAGCACTGACAGGAAAACACAGGGCAAGGGCGGGGAGGGAAGGCACAGAAGGAAGTCAGCGTAGGAAAGATTACAGACTTAGACCAATAAGTGTTACCTCTATCTTACCTACAAGTAGGACAAACTGTTTTTTCACATGACCCCAAGTCTCATGTCTTTGCATTAGCTAGTTTAAACCTCAGAACACTTACCTGGAGAACCAGACCTTAATCAACACAACTACTCATTCATTTTAGAAGTTCCTTCTAATTTGAAGATTGGGATTTTGTACTTTCATTAGCTCTGAAGAACTGTGATGGCACTGTAAGAGCTGACTTCTTTCTAGCACAATGTTTAGTAAGCAGTATGTATTTGTGCATAACTTTTTATGGAAGAAATTGTGCAGGAGAGCATTGTTGGCTGCTACATCTTTTGAGCTGGCAATGCAGAAGCAGCTGCTGATTTCCTAAACCATCTTTCATTAAGACAGCACACTCCACCTGTGCTCTTCAGTTGCCATCTCTCAGTTTCTGGGCCAGATTGCAAATAGTGGCCATCTCCTATGAAGCTTTTGCTAGTTTGACTCTCAGCCCTCTGAGCAACTAACCCACCTTGCAGGCAAAACCACATCTGTTCAAACCAGAAGCTGCCAGCTGTTTACAAATGGAAGCAATTCAGAACACAGAGCTCTGACCAAGGGGATTTCAACTCTACAAATTACTTGCTTAATCAAATTCAGCAAGGGCCAGATTCAAAAATACCTAAAGCTCCTACATTTTCCACGGCTTCCTATAGAGAGGATGTGACCAAGCTGTACGAATAGTCCAAAACAAATCCATCTAGAAGTCAAAGTTTTCAATCTGCGGCCCAGCTGGTATTTTTCCCATTTGATTTTCACAGCACCCACAAATATTGGTTTGGAGTTTCTAAAAAAGGTGACCAAATTTAGCAAGTTAAAGAGCCTACCAATTGCAAACCTCCCCTGGCCTGATCCAGATCATGAGAAAACCAGCTTCTATAGCTCTGAACACCACCTCTGCCACTCAAGCCTGTCAGTAATTCTAGTGCACACGGATGCTGAATAACCACATTAGCAGTAGAAAAGACAAACATCCTTTTTCTGCCCTTCCATGCATTTCCCTGCTCTCCAGATTTTCCAGCCTGAGGTATGTCAGAGGAAAGAGGATGGTCTTGGATGAGAAGCATAGCTCCAAACTTTGCCAAGAGACAGACAGCTTTAAACATGCCTGCTGACAGGTCTGTTTTATGAGACCTGGCTGTAGGAACTGGCACAGCACTGTGGTTTGGGAGAACTGCCTGACATGAGACTTGCTTGTGCAAGATGCAATTTACAGTCTCTGAAAACAGTGGGATTAATTCTTCCCCCCTCCCCTTTCATTATATAAGAAATAACCAAAACACGACCTTTGGCATTTTCAATCTGTCAGAAACTCAGTACACACTTTGAAGTGCGACCCAGTGTTATCAACCACGAATCTTTGTGACTTCCCTCAAATGTCATTTTGCTTTACCACATAACCAACACAGCTATTCAGTTGGACCATTTCTGCTGACAGATTAATCCCCAAAAGCCTTCTTTCTGGTTAAAAAGTAGAAGAGAGATTTGCATAACATCCCCCCAACAGTCAGTACTGTGCTTGTTAATAAACCCACTGACCCAGACTGCAGCAGAGGGTCAGAAAGCAAGGGCTGAGCTCTGTCTTGCCAAGACACCTATCCTCTGCAGGCTCACCAGCCATATCTGCAATCAGTGTCTCTCACAACACTATTGAGCAGCATTTGTTGGGTGGTGCAATTAGCTTTGGTTTTGTTTTCATAACATTCCTCCTTTGGCTCAGCCCTTCAGAGCCCATTGATCTGAAGCAAGAATCACAAACTGAAAATGACCCTGCCTTTACCCCAGAATCAGTCCCAGTAACAGTCAAGTCTCCAGGGCACTCACAGCCTAACAATTTCCCAGCGACAATCAAGGCAAGCAAACGTCAGTCTCAGCCTTGTGTACTCTGACTGCAATTTTACTTGTTGTGCTGCGATGAGAAACTAAAGAGCATATCCCCCAAGGCATTTACTGGGGTAGGTAGCTTCATCTAACTAGGCTGAGTGCCAGTAATAAAGATGCAGCAGCCCAGTCATTTGCGCCCAAGCAGACAAAATACCAAGGATTCCTGAGAATAGACATCCAAGCTGCTGAGTTTTCATGCCTACTGCTACCCACACTGCTAGCAAAGCTGTACACTGATACGACAATGTGCACATGTAGGTGCTCGCTCTCTCACAGGGTTACCAGGCCAGTTGCAAACCAGTTACCTCACTGCACTTACACCATGAATGAATAAAACCTTGTTTTTAATATTCTCAGTGTGGGAAGACCAAACTGCAAATGCTCACTCAATTAGAGGATTTCCATGCCTACTGGAATGAACAGGAGGATGCTCTGAGGGTGCAGTGGAGAAGGTGATATGAGCAAGACCTTCTTATCAGCTCTAAGCCTTGCATGTGAAAGCTGAACAAAGCATATTATGGTGATGATGAAAAGAAAGTATTTCAACAACTCACCTTGATTGAACCACTCCTCTAATTACCAGAAAAGCAGCAAAAGGAAAACAAAAATTTACAAGAAGGAAGAAAATACAAAAGAACAGTCATAAAGAGCCAGAATTTCACAGAAAAGGTTTAAAACCTGAGTATTACAAAAATACTACAGAAGTTTTAACGAATTAAAAAAAACAAACCAAACCAAGACATTCTACTTTTTCCCTTTGGTTACTACTGGGAAAAAATAAAAATCTTTCTCTGCACAGCTTTTTTTGATTCCTCTTTTCATTAAATGAAAAGGTTCCCACAGAATTGAGGGGACAGAAGAATGACCAGCCCTTTGCAGAGGTGTTTGAAATGCTATGATCAATGACCATGAAGTAAAAGAAACATGGAAACACTGCAAGATCAAGTGAACAAGAGGGGGAGAGAATTGATATATTTACAGTCCTAGACTGAGAAAATTAAGGCATGTTTAGACCAGGGATTCACATAAATTTAAAAGTGAGAAAAGGAAGCTTCTCTTTACAATTTCAGAAGCACATTTATTAATGGATTTTAATTTATATCTTTTACACAACAGTTGCCTGTCCCCCTCTATCCTTCTGATCTACATACTACCAGCTGCAAGCTCAGCATTACTACCAGTTGATTTTCCTCCAGAGAACAGCACACTTTAAAAAGAGGGGAAAGAATATGTTAAAATATACTTCAGAAATTGTCATTTCCTGCTGTACATACAGAACCAAGCCCAAGCTGTCACTGACTGCCTGCACTGCTCACTGAAATACAAGGTTTCAGACTCAGTGTCAGACGATTTTGAGACCAATTTGTCCAGAAAGATGTAATCAGAAGCTTTGGCTGATAAACTATCAGGGTGTACAGACACAGGAGACACATAAAGGTGGGCCCCAGAGGAAGCAGGCAGACACTTGACAGAGGACAGCCACCTGAGATCGCTCTCTTTTACACGGTCATCAAGAGGAGGATGACAGCTCTCAATCAGCACACTCCCCTCCTCCCACAGTGCACACTCATAGCTTTTATGTCTAAAAATGTTTTCACTGACTGTGTTGCTCTCAAGCAGCAAAACAACAGGGACTGCAAGTGGCAGGGAACAGGCTCGAGTCAGCACATGTTCAAGGTGATATTAAAGGATATCACACTGAAGTTTCAGTCACTCACTGTGAGAACTGGCTGGCCAGGCAAGGTAAAACTCTTTCTTCAGTGTTTCCCCTAGCAATTCAAAGATGCACATAATTTTTACTTTTTTTTTAAACACAGTTTATATCTAGCTGGTAACAGACTAGTCTGGAAAAGCAAGTTCACACTGTGATGACTTCCCTAACACATATGGAAACATGTAATATTTTAATAATATATACAGGTCAGATCAAAGCAAGAACGTGCAGCACAGTCTGTCAAGTTCAAACAATTCCGTATCAGCTTGTCAGGACCAAAACCTTCCTCAGACCTGGTTATAAATAGTAAGCCAAGATGTGAGTACACACGATTGAGGAGAATGGAGCCTAGACAGAAAACAGACTTCATTATCTCTGAATTCAGTCTAGAATAGTAATTTCTCTAAAACAACAAAGAAAACTGATATAATTTGAGTGCCTCTTTCTAAACGAAAGATGGAAGGAGGGTTACTGAGACTATTAATCCTCTCTTGTAATGAAACTCATTTGCAACACTCATGCCCCAGAGGAGAGAACAGGTCTAAAAGTGACTGACAATTAAAAGCTACATAATCATGCTTGCAATTTAAATTACTGGAAGAGTGACTGAATTAGGAGGTTTTATGTTTGGGTTGTGAGTGGGAAGGTAGGCTGTAAGTTTGTTTTCAAATGTGAGGAACTGCAGGTACGGAAGATACACACACAGGACTACCATGCAGGGGATAAATGCATGCTGGCCTTGCTTCCAGAGGCCGTGGCACATGCTATGCAGCCAAGATCCAGCCAAGCAAGTAGAGTAAGCAAAGATTTGACAAATGCAAGAACACCGCACTGCAGAGAGGCGGCGAGGCAGAGCACAGCTGCCTGCGTCCAATAGCAGTGTAATCCATCAGCATGCACCACTCCTGTTTACAGCCAAACAAAACTGTGGCGATTGTGGAAAAAATTCCAATATTTAGTACTAATGCAACAAGGAGATAACACATGCCATGACACTACAAACATGCAGTCAAAATCACGATTTTGCCTACACAGCAAAATTTACCCCCAAATCCATTTCCAGTGCCAAGCTCTCTACAACACATACCTTTAGTTTTTTTCCCACCGAAGCAACCAGCGTCGTCCTTCTTCTTCTTCTGAGAGCCTCCCACACTTGCAGTCTGACTGGCGTCCAGTTCTTGGTACTTATCAGCTCCGGGAACCTCTTTGTGGACATGATAGGAAAGGTTCCGCATGATGCACACGCAGTTCTCCACAGACTGTTACAGAGAAATGTGTGTTATACATAGTACTGCACCCTCTTAGTTACAAACCATTAGTTTACACAGTGGAGCATTTGGAGGAATTTAAAAAAAGCCCATCTGCCCCAGGAAAAGAATGTAGCTTTCAAGGAGGATTTAGTAAAAATCCCTTCAATTAAGGTTCATTCTTGTTCTAAAATTGATTTTATTTTCCAGAAGTGAAGTACTTCATAAATAGCACCCATTCAAACTGAAAACTCTCTAATCGAAAATACCACCTGATCTTACATAAAGAATACAATTCACCAAAAGATCAAAAACACAGTGGAAAATGATCATACAAGGATCTTATTTTAATACAAACCTCTTTCTCATTCTTCCAAACTTTAAATCCCCAAGGAGCCCATTTTATTAAATTTTCTCTGGTCAAACCCTTCATCTTGTGCTCTCATTGAATTCCTCACATGTCCTGTAATAGCTAATCCATAGCACATCAGATTTTGACAAGAGCAATGCTCTGTAGGTTGCAATGGAAACCACCAGGTGGTTACAAAATCCACTTCCAAAATTATCTGATTAAGTGACAGGGCTTTGTAATTCCCTTGCACAGTCCATCACATGGTGCGACTCAGAAAGAATAAAGTAACGATGCTTTATAAGCTTTATTAGCATTAAAAAGCAATAGCATGCTCTTTCTTTTTTAAGCAGGTTAAATTTATGATATTCCTTATGCATATAAATATGCTCTTAAGCACTGCAGGATGAGATGATAATAAAGAATAGATTAATCAAATCCGGCACCTAAAAAAACCAGCCACAATGAAATTGCTGCATGTCTGAAGATACTCTCTTAATGTATAAGTGCTAAAGTTCTTAGAGATGGTGCTGAAAAAAAGTCTTTGAAGTGGGAACTGACTCCTTTGCTGGCACTGTGCAAAGCACAATAGAATGCGACAGAATTCCGATTTGGAGATTGCACTTAAAAGGTCAATTAAGTAATACAGAACAACAGCAGTAACGTCACTGATGATGATAAAGGACTGCTCTCCCCACCTATCACAACCACTTGCCTTTGCTCATGTCATTGGCCACACAAAGTACCATAGCAGCATCATGCTGTTACCACAGCATGATCATGGCAGTACCACAGATTATCATGACAGAGACGAGAAGATAATTACTGTCTTTTATGAGGCAACCATAATTCACTTCTGCTACTAGCAAACAGAAGTCAACCCCAGTGCAACATGTCAGCCTAAATTAATGGAAACATCCATTAAGTTTTAATACTGAAATTCACCTTATTGTCTGTATCCTTCTTGCCAACTGCAGACTGTAGAGCATGAAGGAGGGCATCCACCAAGCCATCGCACTCTCTTAGTCTTCTGCGTGCTTCTGCTCCATCTGAACTTACATTCCTAACAGAGAGATTTAAAGAAAAATTTAGACCTCTGACATTCACCATAAAGTTGAAGGTGTGTTGATGTGTACTAAAATTATGAGTAACTCATTAGCTTAGATGAACAATTCAGAGGCAAAGTCGGCTGACAAACCTGTTAAATCTCAGTAAAATATGGCAATGCACATCTGCAACTCCCTGAATCTGAACAAAAAGTGGAACAGTCACAGCCCATTCTTCGGCACTGCTAGTGAATCCAGTGATAAATCTTAAACTGGACAGGATTTGTCAGAGCAAACAGTATGCAAACCCAAAATTTTATTTCAAAGCCTGAAATTTTAATCTGAAAATACTTTCACCACCTTAAAAAACATGCAAAAATCACAGGACTGCTCAGTGGAACTCGTGGCCACAGAAACTGAATAAAACCAGGTGTACAATAAACCATTTTAATTAATTAATCTGTATATAAAATAGTTCTTTACTTTGGCCCCCGTGTGCTCCAAAGAAGTCAAATGGGAGTCACCACGTGCAACTGGTGCCTCTTTGACTGCACAAAGGTTCTCCAAGTCTGTTCTGCATCCCCAGCTTTCTGACTGGAAGTTATTGCACCCAGTTTAAATCCCACAGTTTGACATTTAAAGCCCACTTTCACACTGTGTACAGCAGAATCAGTACAAAGCCTGAATCAATCACATTTAGAAGCTAAAAGACAATAGTCAGTATGTTTATACGGCTTTAAATTTCTCCAAATATTGCACAAGAGAATGGTGCAGGTAAACGATGTGAGACAGAGCAGTGAAAGGTAGTTCGAGTTGTTAAAGTTGCATGTATACGTGAGCACAGAAACTGTTAGAGGGGAGAACTTAGCCTCACTTGTCCAGTGAGCATGCACACTATGTACTGAAACCCCAGCCTTACACATGCATCAACCTGCTACTGCTCAATAAATAAATAAAATTCAAGTAAATTTTCCAAAAGCTGCCTTTCCACCCCCTCTCCCTAAGCCCCTCACCTCGCCTTCTTATTTTTTCTCTTTAATTTTTTGGTGGGAAATGGAGTGGCAAAACGATTCTTATAAGTGTTTACTGGCAAAACCTCTATAGAAAGTTTTCCCAAAGCTGAAATGCACTAATTTCAACACCACCACAGTCAACTTTTCTGGGTGTCTGACTTCATCAGACTCATGTAAGGTATAGCTTTCACAGCTCAGGACACAATCTTTACCTTCTGCCATCAGGATCATGCAGCCAATGTTTCTTTTAAACTAACCAGAGGAACTGCCAATCTCCAAGTAATTAACAAATCAACCATGGTCCACTTTCATGGCTCCCCATCACCCAGACAGGGTGGTGTGTTAACTGCGTGACTAGGAAAAAACTCGCCACATTTTCTCAAAGACCTCTCAAAATCTGAAGACATTTAAGTATGAGCTGCTTGCTGTAACAGCACATTAACTTTTAATTAAAACATAAATGCACAGATAAATAAATCCTTTCCCCAAATCCTAACACACAACCTCACCTCTAGCAATAATAAAAGACAGGTAAAGTGGATATTGAAATACTATTCCAGAGGATATATGGAGGAGAGAATTCTATATGCTCTTCTTCCACCTCCAGTTGTAGTAATCCTTTTGTATTAAAAGCTCAAATGTGAATTTTAATGTAAAGTCTTTATGAAACTGAAATTAGAATTCAAATCCTCTGTGATATCATTCAGGAGTTATAACAATAAACGATAGCAACTCCACCTCCAAGCACATCTATTAAAGTGAAATGTTACTTATTAAGCTTGAGGGTGACAGAAATGCACTAAAAATGGTCTTACCTGGAGCTGTGAATCACATTTCTTGGTCCCTCAATTAAGTTTTAGAAATAGAGAGCTAAAATACATCAGGAACACTTACAGACTTCAATAAATAAATAAATCAAATTTTGTCAAAAAAATCCTTCACACATTTCTTGCTCACAGCCATTTATATGATTTTTCAATGGTCCATTTGTGCTATCATACTTGTAGCGTATTTTTTTATACTGCTTTAGTTACTAACAGCATCACAGTATTTTGTGTGCTGCTTTCTTACTTCTTGATCTGCATTATGATTAAAGGTGAACACTGATAAGTTTAGAATTGATGTTATAAAAGTGTATCAGTGGCTTGCCAGTATCACTTGCTGTTTCTTCAGCTATAGAATAATTTACAGAAAACCAATGCCTCAAGAAAAAATTCCCACATATATCACACAAATAACCATGAAAACTCTGCAGGATCAAATTAGTACCTAATTAATGCTACAAATAAGTTATCCAGCCATCGAACTTTGCAGTTTTCATGTTGGAACTAACACATCAGAAAATGTACTCTTATGAGCATCTCATGCAGAAACATCTGCTCTGTAGATATCAACACTCTTGGGATTTTGCTAGTCCTCCCTCCCAAGGTAATGCAATTCCTGCAGCCCATAGGATTCATCTAACACAGAACAACAAAGCCATGTGGTGAGGGTGAAAATAAAGATAGTATGCACTGAGAGCGAGTTCTCATCTGTCAATCCCAGAAGTACTCCCAGGGCTGGTTACCATTATCTGGAGCAACCTTGAAAAACAGCAACCCAGGGAAACACCAAGCTGCATTTCTGCCTTGGGGTATTCAGACTCTATACTATCTACCTCTTTGATAAACATCACCTGGTAGTCATGGGACTGTGGAGACAAAAGTGGACAAGAGAGCTAGTGCTTGTACTGGTCATTGAAAAGGACAGAAACTCCAATGGAACAGCATGCCACTGACAGGAGTAAGGAAAAATCCCTTTCAATTTCACATCTGTACTGGAATTGTTCTGGATCTTACAGATCTGTTACACAAAAAGGATGTAACTAAGTCATGTTCCAAAGGAAGCTTTCAGAACAAAATTTCTGAACCTTCTTCTTTCAAGAGTGATGAAAATAAACAAATAGGTGACAGATCAGACATTAACACAGGATCTGCAGTCATCTCGCACTGGGTGACACTCCACAGAAGGAATGCAAAGCCTCGCCCAGGACAGAAACTTCCTGAAACTCATGCAACAGACAGATATACAACACAACATCCAGATCTGGGTAGGGTTTTGTTTCTTATGGAACTTTTCTACACATTAGACAAGCATTATTTTATATCAGAAGAAAATAAATTCTTCAGTGGATGGAGTGTTACAAGACACTGAATAGAAAAGGAAGCTAAAACCCTAGAGCTGAGGTGTTTGTTAACTGTTACTTAGGAGTGAGACTGTGATGCAACAACTGGAATGACCCAAAAATTTTGGAATGAAACACATTATCTCAGTGACTTGCTTACTGGGACATTTTAATATCAAGAACCCTTAGAAACGAGGGTAAAGGTACTTTTTAAATCTGAACAACTTGAAACAGAAACTCTGCAGCGCTTTTATGGTACTAAGGATGGACAAAATCCTGTTATAAATGAAAATAAAGTTGAACAATCATTCAAATGGGTGGGAATAGGGAGGAAGAACGACCAAAACTACTTTCACACAAAATAGTGGTATAACTGTTGTTGATCTCTGGTGTTTGTATAGTCTGCCTCTCCCTTGCCTTGTCTCTTCAACCCAAGAAGACTTGAAGAGACAACTTCCTCAGCTGCTCTCTCTGACGTTACCAGTTTTCATTCCAAGAGTCCATTAAAATGTATTTTAAAACCAACAATAGAAACTTTCTTACAGGACACTGCAAAGGCTTCACAGAAAGCTCCACAGGTGCTTACTGTAAATATACACAACACACTGAAAAGAACAATTCCAGGAGCAAGACATGAAATTACTTTCCATGTTACTCAAAGTACATAGGAAGGAAATCAACTGGAAAGAGTGACCTGGATTCTTCCTCAAACTCTTGGAATCCAGACTGTAGACATGACTAGTGAAAAAGGATTTGTAACGATGTTAAAATATATGCTTTGCCTGGGAAAACAAAACAGAGGAGCACTAAGTAAATGTTAAATAAAAGTAAATACCTACCAGCATAGAAACACATCAGGCAGGAATCCAGCCTGTGGGTATTAAAGACTTAAGAAAATAGATGGGAATGTGCTGAGAAATGTGTTCATGCTTTAGATAAGGTTATTATTAACACAAAATAATTGTCTTAATAATATGCAAGTCTGAAGGTAACATTTACATCTGCAGAACAGAGTTGGTACTCATCAGCTCTAGGACAGGTGAGCTGTTACTACTGTCTGTGCCATGCACCAAAATTATCCTCAAGAGAAAAAGACTTAAAAATAATTAAACGCACAGCACTTAATCTGCAGTATTTCAATGCAAATCATGTAGCAATGTCCCCCACTGTGCTCCCCCTAACAATCTGAAAGACAGATGTGGAAACCTTTTGTGTGGTTGTAGGTTTTTTCAATAACAAAGAGAAACCTGAAATTACAAGCAAAGAGACACATTTTTTTCTTTCAACATTAAAACTACTATTTCTGAGACTACTGCTGTGCCTGCCACCTGGCTGGAAAGGGCCATCAGTTGTTATCCCACAGTGCTGCAGACGAAGCTGAAAGCCAGAAGGTAGAGTATTACTAACACTCAGATAAGATTTCAGTTCAGCAGGTGTAAAAAGTACTTTGTCTGGAGACCGAGCTGGGGACAAAGACCACAGGTTGGGGACTTGGGTTTTCGTGTAAGTAACTGGAGATTTTCAAGACATCCTCCTAGTAAAATTTCCACCTTTCTCTGGAAAAAGCGTGGCTGAGAACTGAATCTGATACAGTGATGGGCTCTTTTCAACAGCCTCTTCGTGCACACTGCAGGGTCTCAGATAACCCAAATGAATCCTACTTTTTACTAGTGTAAACAACGATAGCTATTTTTGTATTGCCAGGCAAAAAAGCAGTATTTGCTCCTATATAGTCTGTCTCAGCACTGTTGAAGAAGATAAGGATACCTGTGATCATTACAACCTGGAGTGCTACAAGTGACTGGGGTTTCCTGGTGGGCTCAGTGCGTGGCACTGCACAACAGGGCTGAGTTAGGGCAATGCTGTGGCCAAGCTGACAGAAGTACGCACACCTTGCTAGACCCTAACACCATCACTGTCCACACACAGTTTTATATACTTCAGCTGAGAAAATCTACAAGGTTCTCATGAGTCTAATTTAAATATATTAGTTGTTCTATCCACCTACACTGACAGTCAGAACCTTTACTATAAAAACACCCTTAGACACCCACACTTAGTTTCACTATTCAGAAATCTGTATCTGGATGTCAGCCAAAGGAGACTTGATAAATAACAGTTGCAGTAAATGCACTCTATTTCTGAGCATATTTCTAGGTACTGAACACCCCAAAGGATGAACATACAGCATTTTAAAATCACGCCATCATTTCACTCAAAAAGAGTGAGTCCCATACTTCAGTTCACATGAAATATCAGAAAGTTTAATTGGTATTAAATTCATTGTTCTGTAAAAATAAGAGAGGAAAAGAAAGAAGCTGCCTGTGACACAGGCTGACACAGGCACCACTGGTCAAACAGCTCTGTACAACACTGTGGTGTCTGGCACCAGACAGCTGATTTGGAAATCAAGGAAAACATGGTAAAGAAAATAGGAAGAAGCTGAAGTCCAAATGAAGTCAACAGAAAGACAGGGGAGCTCTACTGATACTGATGTGAGGTAGGGAGCATCTGCTAAACTAAGAAGTGTCCCAGATCTGGGCAGGAGATTCCACTGGAGATTCCTCCTCCACTTAGGCATCCACTCACCAGCTAGACCCAAGAGAAAAGCAGCAGGGCAGCCTGGCTGCCTTGCATGTAAACCTCTTCCTCCTATGTGAATTGAGACTGGTTTTGTTTAGTTGGTCAAATGCTGAAAAGAGGACATACCAAAAGCCACCCCAAAAAGTTCTTCACATGCTTAGTCTGTACTTCAGAGATGCTGGCACAGAGCAAGAAACCTACAAAGCACCCTACTACATGTCTCATGCTCATGGCAGCCCTGTCTGCAAGAGCTCCCTGCAATAAGCAGGGGCTCAGCAGTCAGCAGTACAGTTTAACAAGGTACAGATGTCAAGTCTGTCTTTTGTTATTTGTGGCTTTCTATATCCAAAACAGTGCATAATACCTTTTCAGTAAAGTGCTGACTGCTTACCTCCTGCATGACCTACTTGGAGGGCCTTAGCTTGTTCTCCTGTAATGCAAAATGATGCAGAAATGCATTACACAAGAATTCCATGATGCCCAGCAGCAGCTACTTAGCTTCCAAATTATTCCAGTCTCTGCTTGGAGGAAAGGCAAAGAGGCTCTGCTTGCTTTAATACATCTGCTTGCTGAAATGTGAGAAGAATCTCAAAAATACAAAACCAAGGTGGCATTTATCGAATAAAGGATCATGGCTCCCATGCCTTCCAAAGCAAACTATGTCTGTTACAATGCCTGCAGTGAGCTTTGTTTCTGTCTTGCTCTTCATCCCACCACAGTGACAGACATTTTTCATAGATACCTCTCACAGACAGCCCAGGGAGAAGGGACCTAGATTCATTCCTAAGTAATGACAGAAGGCAAGTGCAAAACTTTACATTTATACTTCAGATTTGACTGCAAAGCATTAAGGTTGCATGTAACTAGGTTATGTCTCTGCTGCTAAAATCTATGCACAATTTATTTATATTACAAGCTAAACATCAGGAACTGTCAGGAGGAACCCTAACAACTCCTTACTAGCATGAATTAAACGCTCTGCTCATCATATAAGCCCCAGGACAGCCATATGCTGTGATCCTGCACACTATCAGTAAGCTAATTAAGAAACTGCCTTTGCTCTCTCCTCTCTGTTGTGTAGGTTTTTAATTTGAGTTGGTTTTTTTCCAGCCTGGGTTGGGCAGATAAGCTTCTCCCTTTTCCGTGCTGTTTCTACCTCTAAAGTGAAGATTCACAAGCAAATTTCTGTTCAGCTGCTGTCTCTTTCAAAAATGAGTCGTTTGATAAAAAGTCCAGTTCAAAAGTACCTTTTACACAACAACACTGGCAGTATCATTAGCTGCAGTTTCTCAAGCAGCCGTCTCCCAACGTCTGTGCCCAGTATGAAAACAGTACGAGTGAACCAACCTCCAAGTACAGTGGGTTGGGCAGATAAGCTTCTCCCTTTTCCGTGCTG
>JBCJKH010064970.1:111255-124761 GCA_039877255.1 Loriculus beryllinus
TGGTTTAGTGTGGGGTGTCCCTGCCCATGGCAGGGGGGTTGGAACTGGATGATCTTGAGGTCCTTTCCAACCCTAACTATTCTATGATTCTATGAATTACACTGCACCAATTCCTCATTATGGTAAAACAAAGCCCACTACCTCTCACTAACACAGCACAGCTGAAGACAATATTAGAGCAATGCAACCCTGAGATTTTATGTGCTCTGTAAGTTTCCGTGAGATAAGGCAGCTAAACTGCATGAGAACCTGGGATTTTCTGTACCCTAACCACGACTGTCCCGATACAGGATCTGGAAACCACTCCTGGCCCACCAGTCTAGAGACAGGTTTTTGCTGATTTGCCCTGGTTTCACTACAGCACATCACAAATGTCATTCAGTACTTTTACCCCCTAAAGCTCAGCAACTGCTTGTGCAGTGTCTGCAGAAAGGGACTGGACTCACAGAGCTAGAGCCTGCACCAAGACAAGCATGCTCACCAGCATCTTGCCCAACATCCAGGCTGATCTTCAAACATGCTCCCAAAGGTGAAAAATCTCATCTTGGTGCAACAGGAATTGGAACTTCTCTCCCAGCTTGGTATCAGCCTCTCTGCTCAGCCAGCACCAACCACAATGGGCAATCAGGGCTCGAAGGAGACATCTGCACATTGACAAAAGCAGTAATGCCCACTGACCCAGGTTCCATGGAGACTGCATAACAGCAATTCATAGCAGTTTGGAGCTGTACCTACAAGAGCTTCAGTGAGACACAGTTTTAGCTTCATTCTCCTGGGTGTGTCCTTCATTTCCACCCAGGAGTTTACCCAGCAGCATACAAGGGCTGCACACCTCTGACTGGGACTGCTGGCAACATGGGACAACATGCTCATGGCCTGCACACAGCATGCACATGGTGGGACTTACTTCTGGCAAAAGGGCCTACCCACTACAAGACACCTTTCTTCAGCCAAGAGACCCTCCAAAAGCCTATAACCTTCAGCAACCTATAATATGTTCCAACTGCAGGGCTAGGAAAAGAGCCCATATGGGCCAGAGGACATCTGACAGCAAGAAAGCCCCCAGGACCATTACTGATGGGGACACAGTGCTGCCACTATCCTGGACATCAGGTCAGATGTTCCTGACCTGGCAACTTTTCCAAAAAACAACCAACATAAGCTGATTCAGGCAGAAAAAGAAAACCTTAAGAAAAGAATTCAAGGAAAACTATATATGAAACTCAACAATGAGAGGGCAAGA
Source organism: Loriculus beryllinus (assembly GCA_039877255.1). Lineage (NCBI taxonomy): Eukaryota > Metazoa > Chordata > Aves > Psittaciformes > Psittacidae > Loriculus > Loriculus beryllinus. The sequence continues at coordinate 112,499 of JBCJKH010064970.1, forward strand.
GGCCTGAAGCCCTTATTAGCAGCATCAGCATCTCAAATGCAGCTGCAGGCAGGATTTAACACCAAGGGTAGAGGATCACTGCCAGGTGGCTCTATGGCCACCACTCACTGTCACTCACTGCCAGCCCTTTCGAGAAAAGGCATCCAACAAAGGCTAAACAACCGAAAGAGGGGAATAACATACTAATAAATTGAGGAGCGATAGGATAAAAGGTCGTGGAGTGGGTATGGTAGAAATGGAGCAGGGCAGAGAGAAGTTCTCAACAGTACTCTTTATCTGTAGACTGAAATATTTCTGGAATATGTGATTTCCTTTGGGAACATTATTAAGCCTTGCTGTACCAGTCCTGCTGCAGCAAGGATGGGGATAACCAAAAAGTCCCTCACACCCCCAAGCTGTGCTGCTGCACAGCAGCCTGGCTTACAGACAGGACAGTGACCATCAGTTTCCTACATCAACACAGCTGCACTGTTAATATAAAGCTGCTGACAGACTGCATCCTGTTCCCCAGCTCCACATAGTTACCTGCCTTCCTAATATCCCATATTTGTAATTACTTGGTGAGCCAGCACCCGCTGTATCACCCAGTGCCATATATCCAGGGACTCCTCACTCACTTTCAGATCTTGCCCTGAAAAAATCACTCCTGGAATGTATAAGAACAAATTCAAGAGGTAAATGAGAAAATAAAGAAATGGAACAAATCCAGAGTGTTTCAAAAAACCGAACACTTCCATATGAGACCCTGCATTTCAGATGGGTCAAACCCACTTTGTACACATGGCGCCAAAGTGTTGTGGATGTGCAGGAAGACACGACCTAGTAGCTCCGGCAAGCTCTTAAAGCTTTCATGTATCAGTCACCCAGCAAAACAATAAAACACCACACAGGAAATCAACCCAAAAACAACAAACAGCTGGGCCACAGAACCAACCGGTAGATGCATAGAAAATAAACAGAGAAACAGATACGAAAAGTAATCAAAACGAAGCAGGGGAATCCCACGTTCGTCTGTTTCACCGGCAGGGCCAAACTGCACCTCGAGGTACAGCAGCCAGAGTATTATGGCAGAAGTTTTTCCATCAACACCTCCTACTCCGGAGCACTGCCTTCTCCCCAGTGCAGCCTCAGGGCGTGGAGAGTACTCCCGAACAATGGTAGGAATAAGATTTGCCTGTTCAAAAGGGGAGGGCAAGAGAAAGGGGAGGGAAATATATATATATATATATTTAAAACAAACAAAACAAACAAAAAAGCCCTGGGTGACGTAAGGGTGCAGAAAACTTTCACGTCCTTACCTGCTGTGGGAGGGTGGACCTCCCCTGGAGCATAAAAAGCTCCCAGGGCTTTACTCAACTTGTTATTTACTACGGAGCCCCAGGCGAGGGGGCCGGAGGGCGTCAGTTGCGGCGCGGCAGCGCTGCAGCCGCCGCGGGAGGAAGGAAGGGAGGGAGGGAGGGAGGGAGGGACGGATGGAGGGATAAATGGATGGTTGGAAGCAGCCCCACCCCGGGCCAGGTGCACCTGCGGCTGGCAGCACCGCACCGCCCCGCCGAGCCCTACGGAACCCCGGCCCGCGGGCAGCCCCCACCGTGCGCGGAGTGGGAGGGCGTGCAGCGCAGCCGCTGAAGTACGCGGGAAGTTTCCCTCTGCCCCGCACACGGGAGCTGCCCCAGCCCCGCGGCCGCGCTCGCACCGGGCAGGGCCCCCCCAGCCGCGCCGCTCTAGGCGGAGGGAGGAGCCAGGCGCGGCCCCCCCCGGGCGGCCGGCAAAGCTTCCCGCCCCGGCCGGGGGCTCCAGCTGTTGCACAGCTGCCTCAGCGGGCGGAAGGGGGGGGAACCGGGGGGAAAGAGGAAGGGGGCAAGTTATTATCTGCAACAATACCTCGGGGGGAGGAGGCAGCGGAGGCGAGCGCGGCGGCGGCAGCGGGAGGAGGCGGCGGGGGGGAGGTGGGGCCGGGGGCGGTGCCACGGCCGAGCCTGGGACAGCCCCAACGCGCCCGCCCCTCGGCCCCGCCGCCGGCCCCTTCCGCCCGTCGGCCCCTTCCGCGCCATGCGGCGCTGCCCCGCTCGGCAGGCGGTCCCGCGCTCCGTGCGCGTATCCCCCCATCCCGCGGCCTGCCGCACACCCGGCATGCCCCCGGCCAGCCCCTCCCGCGCTCCACCCTCTCGCACCCCTCCGTCGGGTTCCCAGGAAACCCCTCCCGTGCCCCTCCGCATCCCCCGGCTGCAACGCTCCCGCCTCCTTGTCCCTCCCTTCGGCCCCTCCGCGTCCCGCTCGACCCTTACCTCCCGTCGGGTGGAGGAAGAGGGGGCCGGCAGCCCCGAGCTCGGCTGGACGGCCGCGAAACAAAAAAGCGAAAGCGGCGGCCGCTGCCTCGCTCCGCCGGGCTGCCGCGCTCTGCCCGGGGCTGACGTCAAGGGCCCAAATTCCTGCCTTTCCCTGCAGGCAGATTTGTCCATGTAAGGGTTGGGGCCGGGGCCGGGGCTGGGGCCGGGGCGGCCGCGAGACGGGAGGGGGCTGCGCTGTGCGTACAGCGCGGGGCGGCAGCTATCGGTACCTCGGGGGGACGCGACGGTGCTGGAGGCAGCCTTGACCCTGTAAGCATCACCCTCCTGCACTGAAACACGGGGGCTTCGGGGGGTGTTGGGCCCAGAAATGCGCACCGTGCCTTGCAGCATCGGGCTTTTCACACAAGATTCGTCCAGGGCTCCCTATTGCGTTTTGGGTGCTCTTCCAAGAAACTTTATTCTCTGTCCTTCCCCAGCCGAGGTGCTTTAAAAGGTGGGGAGAGGTAAAAGGTGCTCGGAGTTACAAAGCAGTTGCCTACTCAGAAATTCAAAGTCAACCCTGTCGAGCATACTAAAGAGAGGGGGAAAGGAACTCTTTTCTGATCACTTTCTGCTTGATTGCTTTGTGGCCATTTATAAGGACTGCTATTAAAATAATTTGGGGTTTGAGTGTGATTGTTTTTCTAATGGAATATTACTCTTCAAGTAGTTGTTTGGTATCTGCATTTGCCCTGAAGAGAAGGGTAAGACAGGAGGGTTATGTTGCATTCAGGCACAGGGGAGATCTGCCAAGCCTTACTCATTTGGAAAGAGATTTTTGGATGAGATTTTAGGCACTTCAAATCTATTTCATTTTGACAATAAAGGACTTTGCTGTGTACTTTTGGGAGATATTTACAGTCTGATCCCATTACCAGCTTTAATGTCCCTGGTCACTGCTTGACAGCCCCAGGAGGGAAAGTTTGCCTGTAAGGACCCAAAAAAGGACATTAAGTGCCTAAAAGACTTTAGAAGCTGGAGTACGGAGTTGTGAGTCGTCCTCCCTACCCTTTTGCCAGGCTGCCAAAGTGTCTAAAACAAGCAAGTGCACTCCCATATTTTCCCAGGAGCTCTGGCTAATTGGAGACCCTAGGAGGTACCACTCCTTCCCCAGCAGGCCCCACAGCAGGGGAAGCATGACATATCCCCAATTCAGTCCCCAGTGCAAGTCCTCCGTTTGTGGTTAATTTGGTGTTCTGCATTGGCCGTCTACACCAGGGGTGCTAAATTCCCTCCTTCTGAGGGATAGAGAGGACTGCTGGGGCCAGATGCTATCTTAGAAGCACCGCAGCTGAATCTGCATGAGCCTGTCAGTCACAGCCACAGACGTTTTCTAAGCATTATGACTATGACTAGAAATACCCTAGCCTTGTCATAGCCGCCTACCCTGTGTTTAAACCCTGCTGAGATCCAAAACTGAAGCAGAATAGTGCATGAGTCACCAGGGCCCCATACCGTAGGTGTACCTAGAGTGCCAATAGTGTTCTGTGAACATGGCCTGTTGTGAAAGACACGGGCATGACTGCTTTCTAAAGCACTGGTGGATGAAGCTGTAGCACCAGCTGAGCAGCCAAAGCCTTTGCCTGAGGCTCTGTAAACCTGGGTTCAGTTCTCTCCCTGGAGAGCCTACAGCTCATGTGTTTCCTCCCTGAGGAGCTGAGCACTTCGAATCTGAGCAAGGTCAGGTTCCTTCTTCATCTGCTTAGAGGACAGCTCAGGATGGTATTTTCTGCCACAGGAGGCAGGTGGTCATCATGAGGGACTTCCTGGTACTCACGTCTGTCATCCTCAGTGTGGAGGACTCTCCAAAGAGCCCAGATGTGTAATGCTCTGGAGAAGCAGATTTACAGAGGGATTGTTGCCTGAGATTTCTTCTTCTCTGTTCAGTCTTTCTTTCAAATCTGCAACAGCCCCTGTGTGTGTCAACTGATACCTAGGGGAAGAATCTAAAATCGAAAGAAACACCTTGGCCCAAGATGAGAGACAAGTGTTCTCCATTTAGTATTTCAGAGAAAACCAGTGGTCAAATATTTTCCTTGTCCCATGGCCAACAATTATTGCTTCTTTATCCATCGAGCTTGTGCAATTTTCCAGTCATGTTAGCAGAAGAGAGAATGCTCTGACATCCACAATATCCTCCTTCAAATGATCCCAAAAGTTTCAAGCTTTGATCCTCCAGAGTGTGAGATAGCAACTACTGCTACCTCTATTTTACAGGTAGATGAACTGTGACTAATCCTCTGCAGTACAGCAGAAGAAGTTTGATTTGCAGCCCATTACCCTTGTAACATGCTGCCCAGAATGGTCACTGCCTTGTCAAACCCAATGTGAATTTTCTAGGGGCTTTTTTCAGTTTCCTATCATGACCAGTATTATACACTTTGGAAATGGAAGTAGAAAACTCAGTGTTGAGGCTGGCTGTGAAAATCTGCTCTTTGCCTGGAAAGAATCAAAAATACTGGCAACGTGCAACCATTCCTTCAATAATACCTACCGCACCCTGCACCATAGCAGCAAAATGAATTAAACAGCAAAAGACTGGAATGCCTGACATTGCATAGGCCACTCAGGAGGCAGTAACACAAGAGTTACTGGGCCAGTATTAATTCAAGGAAATTAAGTTTTTTAGTGGTTAAGGTGCATGACTAGAACCCTGGAAACCTGGCTCCTGTTCCTACTTTTCCTGTGTTGTACGACTTTAGACTGCTCAGCTCACCTCCCTGCATCTGGAGGAGTCCCTGTAAACCCACAGTGCAAGGTCTGGCACGGGGAATGACACATCATGACTTCCCATCAGACTGTATGCAACCCGGTTCTTATAAAGTTTCCAGAAGTCAGCAGGTGAAACCTTGCTTTTCAGAGTTTGGGTCTCTTGCTTTTCAGTGAGATTTCAGATGCAAAAGTCACAAAATAAAACCAGAATAGGAAAAGGCCTTGGTAAACCATGGAAATCCATCCCTCAGGTTGTAAAGCAGGAACAGCATTGCCTAAACCATACCTGACAAGAGTTTAACCTAGCCTTCTTATAAGGATATCTATAGAATCCATTCCAGAGCTTCATAGTTAGAAAAACTTTCTTTATCTCTAAGCCCAGGTCATTTTTGCTGCAATTCAATTCTTAATCAGATGGAGCTGTGGGGATCTGACGTATTCCCTCAATTCCAGAACAACAGGAAAGTCGCCCACCTGGTGAACTAATCCTTCTGTGGGTAAAAGCCAGAGAAGCTGGAAAACACACTAAGCACGTGTTCTTGGGCCAGTTGCCACCTAATTTTCAGACAAAGATCTGCTGGAATTAGCCTTAAATCGGCTGGAGACTCCTCTGCCCAAAAGCACAGCACTTTTCACCCACCTCGTGGTAAAGACACACATTTCCATCAGGACACATGCTGCAGTGGCACACTTGACCCTTAAGGGTATTCTTGGAAGCACAAGCAAAATCTGAGCTCAGAGCAATAGCATTCCTGTGGCACTGGGGAAGGAATGAGGAAACACCAGCATGGATACTAGGCAGACAGAAGAGAAAAGACTTAACCTACAAGTCTGAATTCATTTCCAATCTGAGTGCATGTTTCTGATTTAGAGATACACATGTGCTTGCTGCCTGGTGGAAGGAATCTAGGAACAGCAGTGGGCCAAGCTTTGTCATTCCCCATTTTGCAGGTATGTTTGCATCCAGACACATACCGGCCAGGTATTACTAAATCCACATCACTGACAGTGATCGAGTCTGGGCCAGAATCCCAAGAGAATCTTCATTGTTGAGAAATACAATATCCAACAACTCCCCAACTTTCTACAAGTATATCAGAGATAGTGACTGCCATCCAACCCTGTTTCTCTGTGCACATCTTTAAGTTGCAAGTGGTTCACCAGATGCTCAGTTTTACCTGGTGATCAGTGATTTAATTCTGTATCATTTCACTGTTCAACATGGTGCATTTTGGATAGCTCAGGGAAGTATAAACCTCCTTGCACCCATTTCAGACTCTGCTCTCTGTTCTGCTTTGTCCACCATCCAGGCTGTAGCTGCCTGTGCTACACTTAGAAGGAACGGCAAAGCTCTGTAAAACTACTAAATCTCAATTCTAAGAAGGGCAGTTGAGCAATGTGCTGGTGTAACATACTTAATTTTAAGTCCAGTTTAATTTTAAATCCAGTTTGAGCCCAGAGAGATTTTAGCTTAGGTTTAAGTGTTCTGTTGAACAGGGGTGGATTTAAGGATTGAAGTGTTTTCCTAGACTGGATCTTTGGTTAATGAAGGAGAAGGGTTGCTAGTGCCTAGAAGAAGGAACTGCCTAGGGCTCTGTGACCACAGGCAAGCCATAACTAGCACTAGTCCGTTTTTCTAGTCAATTTTGATGAAATTAGCGCATGGAATTGGTAAAGAAGTTGACAATTTCATTAAGAATCCTCACTCTCTGTGTCTTAGCTTAGTAGGGAAAAAAGTAGGGTTTATAGTATCTCATCAAAATGATGTGATATAGTGAAAGCAGAAGTCACCAGACTTTGTATTTTACACCATCTGGTATCTTGTACAGCATCTCTCTAATAGTGCATGTCTCCTGTCCAGATTTTAGCACTGAAATCATGAGTGCCTTGTTTTACAGGAAGGGAATTGGTCAAATTCTTCACAGAGTCTACACTGAATAAATGAAGAAGTACCCCAGTATTTAAAGAAATGTTTGTGGTAACAAATATTTTGGGGGATAATTTTGCAGAGGCTCTGACCTCCCTGTTGAGAATCAAAGCAAAAATATTGAATGTACTAAGCAGATGTCTTCTCCTAGTGACAGCAAGATGAGCAGAGACAGCTGGTTAGAAGAACAACAACAACAAAAACACATCATCATTCCTGCTTTGGCTCCAAAAAATCTTGGACTTGTTGTCAAGGAAGAAAGCTATGTATGTAAGAAGCCAAGAAAGAGACAAATATTATTGAATCTGGTAGCATTTTAGTGAATGTGCTGGAAATAACTTAAGTAGGAAGAAAAACTGAATGCACTCCATTGTTTATTAAAAGAATGCCTTTTCTTATTTCCACAGGGACCTATAGCCTGTATAGTCATTAACACATTTACAAGATGTATATTTTAAATATGTTGCTTCACTGATCAAGCTTGTGGGCTCTTCTTCTCAAGTAAATAGAGTTACAGCACGTAAAAATGTGTAAAGCCACATAAATATAGTCTCTGCAAGCTAGAAATGCCAACTGTGAATTTCGCACGTAACTCCTTCAATCAGGGAAGATGGGTGTAGCACAGAGACACCTACAGAGATCCAAAATATTAGGAAGGGAGAAGAAGAGAAAATTAGATTCCCCCTGGCAAAATATGAGAGAAAAAATTCACACACCAGTGGAAAAAAAAAAAAAACAAAACCAAAACGAACAAACAAACAAATCAAACAAACAACAAACAAACAAACCAACCAAAACAAACAAAAAACACACAAAAAAAGAAAAAGAAAAAATACCAAAACCACAAAGGGGGGACATGGGGGAAGAGGAGGGGGCAAAAGAAGCTAAAATTAAAATTTGAAGAGCTGTTCTGGACTAGAAACAATCTGAGCTGTGGTGAAAAAAGACCAGAGAGGGGTTGTTTGACAAGACTGTGAAATAAGCCTGGCCTCCCTGCTCAGAGTAGTACACTCTTTCTCTTGATAGCTTTCATCTGAACAAAATTGAACTCTCTGTTTGGTCCCTGGACGTTCCCATTTCCCTGAGCAGACTTGAGGGAAGAGCTACAGGACTACAGAACAGACTTGAGGGAAGAGCTGAAGAAATCAAAAACTACGCAGTTTGGCTAATGCCAAAGACAAGTAACTTGAGGTGGATGTTCTAGGACAGTGAGGTAGACCCAAGTCCCATGCCATGATATAGTGCCCTATGCAAGAGCAAAGGTCTGGATTTGCTGGCTCAGGAGGTGTCTTCCATGGAGTGCTTCAAAATCCCTAGCCACCTCCTACAGAGGTCCTAAATAGTTTAAAGCCTTAAAGAAGCAAGAGTTTAAGATGGTACAGGAGTAATAATTGATGGTTATGACCAATCTGACAGACCAGCTTGTAAAGAGAAGACAATGCAGACAAAAGGAGAGGACATGGCTGCTGGGTGTCCAGTTCTTAGCTGCCAGCTTTGCCCATTCTCTACCATGTGATTAGGCTGTCTGTGTATCATTGTTTTCTTTGTAGGAAACCAGGGTTAAGTCTGCTGCTCTGCAACAGAGCAGCTGTGGGACCTTGGGGAAGTTGCAGATTGAGCTAAGCTGGAAACAGCTTCCACCATTTGCCAATATCTTGGAGAGTCTGGAATCTTTCCCATCTCTATTGTGACAAAAACAGGACTTCTCAACATTTTTAGAGCATTTTTCTGCCTTGTAATAAAGGACAGAAAGCACGCAATGAAAAACAAATCGCAGTGCCAGAACCGACTGAGGATCAGGGCACCATTCTGCCTTCTTTAATTCCCCATCTTGCTAGCCTCAGCTTCGAGACCTGACCTGCAGTCTCCCAGCCACTCCAGGAATGACCATGCCATGATAGCAAACCATTTTTGCCAGAAATTCCATGCTGATTCCAAGAAAATATTTCCTAGAGTGTCTTGCTGAAGTGGATACACTCCCCCACACACAACATGAAAGGAATCAAGTCTGACAAATAAACATTTTCTAATGAGAAACATTTACCCAACATGTTCCTCCCCAGTAACTCTGGAGCTTTGTGCCTCCGTGCACCATTTATAAAAAGAGACAACAGTCCTTCCCAGCCTCTGGAAGAAAACACTTGGATAAAGTGACGACTAGCTACCTCCATTAGCTTACCTTAACATCTCTGTATATCTTATAGCATGTAAGTATAGACGGAGTCAAGAATTTTTATAGGCCCATTATAACCCATGTGTTTCATATAATCATAGAATCATAGAATGGTTTGGGTTGGAAGGGACCTTAAAGATCATCTTGTTCCACCCCCCCTGCCACAGGCAGGGACACCTTCCACTAGACCAGGTTGCTCCAAGCCCCATCCAACCTGGCCTCGAACACTGCCAGGGATGGGACAGCTTCTCAGGGCAACTTGTGCCAGTGTCTCACCCCCATCGTAGTAAAGAATTTTTTCCTAATATCTAATCTAAATCTATTGTCTTTAAGCTTAAGGCTGAAAGACCTTAAGCTTAAGGTCCCCTTATCCTATCACTACATGCCCTTGTAAAAACCTTTTCTCCAGATTTCCTGTAGGCTTAAGGTATTTGAAGGCTGTTCTACGGTGTCCCCGGAGCCTTCTCTTCTCAGGCTGAACAACCTCTGTCCATGGGCTGCTCCATCTGTTCCATTCCTCTGAGGGACGCAGAGGCAATGTGGGGCATCCCAGCAGCCCTGGGCTCAGCTATCCCCACATGTACATTTGCTCACACCATCAAGAATTTGGATCACCAAGGAGCCAGCCCAGCCCCGCTGCCAGTGAGGTGACAGATCTCTGGCACTGGAGCTAGGCTCAAACTGCTCATGAGCTGCTTGCGGCTGGAGAGGAATGTCTGCAGAGAGCTAAACCAGATTGTTCATAGATCTCTTCCAAATTGCTTGCCTCTAATCTAGTGGACAACTTGAAAGTAAACGTGCACTGGGAGTACCATTTCCCCTCTCTTCAGCATAATAACCCACGAACATTGAGCTTGTGCACAGTTGTTATGAGATGGATGCACTGGAAAATCCTTAGGATCTCATTGGTGCCTTGGCAAATGCATGACATGTCAGAGTCATCTGCATGTATCCTTTCCCCTCTTGCAGGTCATATCTACTTCAGTTTGATGCTGTACACCAACCTCAGCCACTGCAGCTGCAGGAGTGCCAAACAAGGGCTGGCACTCTGGACTAAGCTTGTGAGCATGAAGCAATACACTTAGAAATACCTGTTCCGCACAGAGCTTTTAGAAAGGGTCTGCTGGCTTCAAAACTTCAGGGAAGATGACAGTTTGGTGTCACCTGTGTTTTCCAGGCCCACACCTACCACAGGGTTAAAAAGAAAATAATTTCAGTTGTTATTTGTATTATATTGCCTATGTTTCAGCCACACAGTTTCAGCATTTGCAGAACTTCTGGAGGCCCATCTCACAGCTTCAACATCTTATCCTTCCCAAACGTAGGCTGAAAAAAATGTCACTTTTCTCCACTATAAAATCAAAAGCTGACTACACCCATGGGTCAGCTGTTTGCCACCCTCTGTTCCTTCCCTTTGGGCAGTGGACCAGAGATAATGACCTATATCCTTGAAGAATTTGTTTTATTTAGCATTACAGAGAAGGAGGGTTTAAGGCAACAAGCAACCTAAGAATATAACCATTCCCACCCTATCTTATTATAATCAGAGAGATCAGCTTGCACCTTCACACAGCAGAACCAGCTAGCTAAACTCTCTGAATGTACAAAACTTATCTAGACAGTCTCCTGCTCTGCCTCTGTCCTAAACAGACTGGTTCTAATGCTTTCCAAGTAAGACCTTTTATGCATTCTTTCCCTTCAAGTAGGAACAACAAGCTACTCAGCCTTGCTTTAGTTATGTCAGTGCTGCTTCAGAGATGTTTAGATGAGGTGGCCACTCAGCATACATGGTAGCAAGACACTGACAGAGGAAATAAATAGCAAAAGGAAGCTTCTGAGAGTACCAGAACTCTGCTGTGGCCACCCAGAGTATTGCACCAGTTGACACTGTTGGTGTCGAACACCATCTGCAAGCTCTGCACAAGGATCTGGGACTTGTACACACCCTGCATCAAGCCTCACCCCATGATGAGACAGGCAGGCAAACGAGAAAAATAGGCCTGACCCCTTCCTGTGATTAGATCATCCTAATGGGTAAATATTTTCCTAGATAGAGAGACGAGATAAAAGACTCCTCATGCCTGAAATGGACTTTGAACAAGACTCAGAAGGGCTACCCCTACCTCGTAGTTCTTTGTGATACCTTTTTACCAAAAGAATGCCTTTTCCCCCAGGATACCTAGGAAATTTAATGGGAATTGTTAATAGCTAAAGATGAAGAAGTGGATCTCACAGAATAAATTTTTCATTGAGTAGGAAGAACAGTATAAGAACTGCAGCTTGACTTTAGTCTACATTCAAATCATTCACCAGTATATATACAGAATGGATTTAGTAACAGGTACCAAGGGTTAATTCCCGGAGGACATTACAGCTCTACACCGTTCACTCTAAATGTTTACTGAGGAGCAGAGAAACCTGAGTATTAGAGTCCAAGGAACTGGCTTACTCAGATCCCTTTAATAAGAACTTGTTTCTGCTCAGAGAAATTATTGAGATTTTTTTTTTAATTAAAATCAGTGTTCTCGTGCTATAGCAAACAATGATTAATCATTCCCTATTCATTTTCTCTGCATTATTAATGATTTTATGACCTCTGCTCTGCCCTCTCCCTTGGTGTTCCAATCTCACCCTGAGCTTTCTCAAGGTTTGGGGCCTTTGTATTGGAAAAAACTGGTTCATAAGGTTGCCTTTGAGGAACAAGTCTTACTTAAATCTCACCTAATATCCAAGAATGTTCTCCGGTATTTGACCTCTTGGTGGCTGAAACAGTGTTCTTCAGACACAGTAACCTTGGTGTTTCAAAGTTGTAACCAGCGCCTGTGGAGTTTTCAAATAAGCTCAACCTTCCTTGGCGAGCTCTTAGCAATTGCTCACACATTTGATTGCTTTGTAATTATACTTGTAAAACCTGCAATGGGATTACAAAGGGGGGGGGGGGGGGGGAGATTTTAAAAAATCGTGTTTCAGAATAGGAGGGGATTTATGGGAGCTGCAAGACAAAGGAAAACTCCTTTCTTTCTCTCTCTCTTTCTCTCTTTCTCTCTTTCTCTCTTTCTCTCTTTCTCTCTTTCTTTCTTTCTTTCTTTCTTTCTTTCTTTCTTTCTTTCTTTCTTTCTTT